>APFE030195427.1:92065-108376 GCA_000404065.3 Pinus taeda | reverse complement strand
GTTTCAATCCCACTGCTTCACCCCTGTGAGCATCACCCGATGCAATGAGTGCTAAGTGAACTATTCAAAAATCATGAGAAATTAGTCAGTTACGACTACCTCTCATGGAAATGGTCATACGTTTGAATGACTTACTTAACGCAGTTGAATCCCAAAATGATATCTAATATAATGCACTGCGTAATCCCCCATATTTAACATTACCATTAATTATGTAACATTAGTAGGGCCCTAGGGTTGAGTATTAACCTTCCTCACTCATAAAATATTGTTTTCAAGCAAAATTAAGGGGGGATGCCTAGAAGCACACTTTTTGGGGAGTCACGTCCCCCACTCTGGGGAAATGTCCCCCTTGCGTCTCCTCGAAAGGGGGACGTTGGGAAACATTTCCCCAAACGTCTCCCCAACCTAGGTGCATGGGGTGCAAGGGGTGAATGCACCCAACCGTGGAGGACGCAGCCTTGTGGAAAACTGCATCTAACCCTTTAGGGGGACTTGAATCACTTTTATCTTTGCATTCATTTCTTTTAAAGATGTGAAATCCTTTGTAATGGTAAGGTCATTTTTGTATCATTTGTATGACTCATTGATAATTTCTTCTATAGAATGTGGTAACTGTTTTGGTTCTATGCTTAGATGCTATAAGTTCTCTAACTAGATGAAGTTAGTGTTTTGATTGTATTCTAAGGCGTTGAAATTGCTTTACTCTGTAGGTTAATGTTTTGGTTCTATCTTGTGGTTATAACTAGTAAGAAACATAAATATGTGTTTGTAGACATATACCTATACATGTATGAGCATTTGTGTGCATTATATATATTCATGTGTGTGTGTGTGTGCATGTATCTG
This sequence comes from Pinus taeda, assembly GCA_000404065.3. NCBI lineage: Eukaryota > Viridiplantae > Streptophyta > Pinopsida > Pinales > Pinaceae > Pinus > Pinus taeda. The sequence goes on along the minus strand of APFE030195427.1, from coordinate 107,527 downwards.
TATACGTATGTAGCTATGTAAACTTATACCCATACACATCTTGAGCATTTGTGTGGTGCATGCATATGTTTGTGTAAAGACAATCTCCAAATTTAAACTAGTATTTAGTCTTTAAGATATTTTCTTATGCACAAGGTGAAGTACATTATATCATATATGTGTGTGTTTATATATAGTTTTAATTGTTAGACGAATTTTGTATGAAAATAAATTATGCATATGGAGTGCAACATTACATCAAATTATGGCAGGAACTAAGTGGCGCATTGAAGCAAAAATGAAATATTCCTAGCTACTAGTACTCCAAAAAAGCCATACTACCGTTAAAGGATACTTATTATATATAAAGGTGTACACTTTCCAAAAAACACCTAGAATTTTACAAAATCTAACAAACATATTCATTTAATGGGTAGGGGAAGCAATAAGGGACATGGCATATTGATTCTTGCCCATTGATCCATAACATTCTTGTTTACAAACTAGCCCCTTTATTGGCCAATTTGTCTACTTCTTGATTATTTTATTAGAGAACATGAAACATCTTATAGGGTTGGAATTTGGGAAGGGGGGCTTCGATATTTTTCAATTTACTATCTTTTGGAAGAGTGCCAACCAACAAATCACGAAGGTGGGGTTTGATACTTTTCAATATAATATCTTTTGGAAGAAAGCCAAACAACAAATGAGAAGGAGGGCTTTGATTTTTTAAAGTTATTTTCAAATTTATGATCTTTTGGAAGAGTGCCAACCAATAGATGGCGAAGGATTATCTTGTAGTTGTTGATAATTTTCAGATTTTTTAGATTATAAGGATGAGCTAGAGATAAGCCTCGAAGAATCGCATATGCCTTTGCCTGGTTGTGATCTAGGTCCCAACCCAAAGCATAAGATGTGTTGATAGGTCCCTCGAGTGAAAAATAACCCCCTTATCCTTGCAACCTCAATATATTTTTATATATGCATACATGCTTATAAATTTGTCCAAGGAAAAAAATGTAGCATTCTATTTAAGAAGAACTGAAAATATACATTCCATACTTGCCTGAAGCAGTCATCAAAATGACTTCCAATGGATGTTTAAAAGTCGTAATTAGACTTGAAATCAGTTGAATTTTGTAATTGGAGTCTTATTGAACTCGGATAGGAATTGTTTGATGACTTAGTTTATGGTTAATGTACTAAAAAATACATTAAAACATAAATTTTTCCAAATCATTATAAATTAAAACATAAACTATATTTTAAAGATCCCAAACCATTAGAGACAAAATATGCAAAGTTTGCTCATATATATACCATTTAAGGCTGAATATAACAAAAAGGCATTGAGTGCAATGCATATTCGAAACAAAATACATAAACACAAGCTACTAGCCTACTACATATCGCTCATGAACATGAGCCGTCATCAAACTAATCACTAATGTTGGAAATGGGTTCCTGAGCACGAACTTTATGACCATCCTCTTGCCTAGACTCGTTGGACTCATGGACATCTGCAATAGTAGTACTAGTAGTACCATAATTAGTGATTGCCTTGCCTAGTGCTACCAATAGTGGATCACCATCCAAAGGCATCCTCCCCAAGTCATCAAGATCAAACTTTGTTGGGTGCATCTTGTCTACACATTTTGAAGTTGGACCAATATCATCCAAGACAATGGGATTTTTATTAGGTCTTTTGTTTAGTCATTGGTTATGTCTTCATTGGAGGTTGTGTTGCATGAAGATGAGATCATGTAATTGTTGTTGTTCCAAACTATTTCTCTTCTTTGTTTGAATTTGATTAAACATAGACCAATTGTTCTCACACTTGGAAGTACTGCAAGTTTGATAAGGCATCCATATTGCAAACTTTTGCAGTTGAGGACACTGCCTACAAAATGACTCCCATCAATGTGTTATGATAAATGTTTAAAGCAATACGATCAAAGATATAATTAGTTGATGCAACAAATTAGATTGACTTTGGTTAAAAATTCAAGTATGTAAAGTTTAAAAAATTGAACTTAAATTTTTGGAATTGTTTAACTAGTTGGTCCACATTAGTTTGTAATGTTTGCTAGGTTTTTGCCAAAGGTCCCTATGGCCCTATTGGAAAAATTGATTTATAGGTGTATTTCTAGTCATTGATAGTCATTGAGGACCATGCACTCTGGGTACTTGTACTATCCATTTTTGACCTTCTTAGTTTCTTCTTCTCCATAGTTGGCTTTGTAATCATACATTAGGTTTTGGAAATACCGAGCAACTGTATGGGTTAATGGAGTTTATTGTTCCATTTGTTATCACTGATTCCCTAGATAGATCCATACTTGGCTAATTTATCCTTGTAGGCCACCTTCATCTTCTCAAAATTGATTTATAGGTGTATTTCTAGTTATTGACAGTCATTGAGGACCATGCACTCTGGGTACTTGTACTATCCATTTTTGACCTTCCTAGTTTCTTCTTCTCCATAGTTGGCTTTGTAATCATACATTAGGTTTTGGAAATACCGAGCAACATGTATGGGTTAATGGAGTTTATTGTTCCATTTGTTATCATTGATTCCCTAGATAGATCCATACTTGGCTAATCTATCCTTGTAGGCCACCTTAATCTTCTCATTTGCTTGATCTATTGCCTTATAAATTTAACCCATGGCCAATTTGAACTTTTCAACTTGGAAAACCAAGTTGGGGGGTGAGGACACTAGCTTGAAGTGTAGTTAACCTAGAAACAAGAACAATAACAAGAATAGCAAGATACCCTTCAAGTGTACCTGTGTAATCTACCCAACTGTGAGGGTGTCTGAGTTGTAGTTATGCTTTGGATAGATGTAATCATTACGCCTCAATGCTCGAAGAGAACGCTGTTGCTATAAGTGAGAGTGCATGCTGGCTATAAAAGTTGGTTGTTGGTTGTACTAGCGAATCTAGTGAGATAATGATCCATGTGGTTGTGAAAAGGAAGACTGTTTGGAAGTAAGGGAGTTTTTGTGATGTTGGATTGAATTGTAGATGTGTTGGAGAGTTGCTTGGTGCCTATGGAGATTAGTGGGGTGAAAGAATGAAATGGTTGGATAAGTAGGCATAGAAGGGGTTATCGAGAAGTCCCTTGGGATGTAGTATATATGGTGGCTGTAGGAACAAGGAGGGGTTGAAAGCTGAGTGAGAAGCCCTAGGGTATTGTAGGGAGTTTGGGAGTGGATAGGGGTAGTGAGTATGGCTTGGGATGAGGGCTAGGCAAAAGGAACTATGTGGCACATGGCAACATGTTACAATGGGAGGGAGAATATGCAAGGAGAGACATTTATGGAGGTGGAGTCAGTGAATTGCACTTTGGTGAGGAGGACTAGTTGTAGTTGTTAATTATAGGCTTTATTGTCATTGAAAAGATTATAGGTGTTACTTGAGCATGATAGAGAGCCTTTCCTTATTGTTGGTAGGGGAGACATAGGATCATATTAGAACAGTCAAATGATGGAACATTGGAATCAATAATGTCTTTGAAAGGTCTAATGATGAATGTTACCGCACAACATTTAGTGATTAGCAATTAGGGACCATGTTGTTGAACCCAATTGAGATGATATGGAGAGGGAAGGGATAGGAAATTATAGATTTGCACTAAGTTGTTGGATATATATCCCGCTAACAAAGAACAACCCTCCAAACCATCCAGAGAAGAAGCCGAGGGGTTTCAAGAAACTCCAATGTTGGAACAATGGAGGAAACCATCTGTGAAGGGATTGCCCTCAACCATAGAAGTCGAACGGCAAAACATTATACAACATGGAGGAGACAGTGACGATGAACGACATAGCTCGGAGTATGCCTCAGATTGATGTTGCATTGGACAATTGACAAGCAAATCGCCAAGCTTTAGTCATTGAAATGGAAAGTAAGATCATTAATCAATTTGTTTCAATTGATTCATGATCTAGCCTTAGTTATATTAGCCCATAAGTTGTAAAATATTTGCTCCATAGAGCATAGCACGCTGTAGATGGTTTAGTTGTCTATAGGAGCCAAGAAAATGAGTAACACAATTAATGGAGTCATGCCACTTAGAACTGGATGACATGGCTACAACAATGAATCTCAACATCCTTCCATTTTGTTCGTATGGTGTCTTAGTTGGCATGGATTGTGGTAGACCATAGAACCAAGGTGGACTGTTATAATAAGTTATTGGAATGCCTTGATGATGAGGTCACGGAAAGAACACTGCAAGGAAGAAGGAAACCTATTTCTGTCATACATATTTCAACATTACAGGCAAAGAAGTGTAGAGAAAAAGGGTGTATTCTATTCATGATTCAAGGGAACAAAGTAGCAGATGATAGCAAAACTGAATTTGAGAACCACCCCATTTTGCAATAGTACAACGATGTATTTCTAGACGAAGTACGAGAGATACCACATAAGAGAGACATCAATTTCTCTATCAAGCTAATTCTTGATTCGGTGCTAGTGTCTAAGACACCTTGTCGCATGAGAAACCTTGGATTGATGGAATTGAAACTACAACTAAAGGAGCTGTTAGATAAGGGGTACATCAGACCTAGTGTGTCAACTGAGGAGCATTGGTTCTACTTGTGAAGAAGAAGGATGTCATGCTGCGACTATGTATCGATTACGGATAGTTGAACAAAGCAACAATAAATAATAAAATATCTATTTCCCAATAATCGATGATTTGTTTGACCAACAAAGAGGAGCTATCATGTTTTCAAAAATTGAATTAAGATATGGCTATGACCAAGTCAAGATCAAGGATGAAGACATCCATAAGATGCCATTCAAAACAAGATATGGACACTACGAGTTCATGGTGCTATTCAGACATACAAATGCACTAAACATGTTCATTCGCTAAATGAACAATGTGCTTAGCCAATACTTGGAGAAGTTTGTTTTAGTTCTTGTGGATGATATTTTGGTCTACAAAAAAACCAGAGAGGAGCACGAGGAACATCTGAAGGAATTACTACAGTGACTGATGCAACATAAGTTATATGCCAAGCTCAGTAAGTGTGAGTTCTTTAAGACTCAGGTTCAATATTTGGGGCACATGATCTCAAAAGCTGTGGTTGTGGATCTTGAGAAAATCAAGGTCATCGCGGAATGGCCTACCCCTAGAAATGTCACATAAGTATGATCATTTATGGGATTATTATTGGAGGTTCATCCGAAATGTTTAGAAAATTGGTCATCCAATCAGAGCTTTGCAGAGGAAAGGGGTAAAGTTTCAATGGTCATTAGAGTGCACAACCAACTTTGAGCAACTCAAGTATACCCATCTTAAGAATTGTCGATCTGGGGAAAGACTTCTTAGTTTGAGCGAATGCTTGTAAAGAATGATTGGGTAGAGTATTAATGCAGGAGGGGCATGTAATTTGCGATGAATTACGGAAGTTAAATGAGCACAAAAGAAATTGTCACCCACAACTTAGAACTTGTAGCAATCATTCATGCATTTAAACTGCAGAGACAATACTTGATGAGGGAGAAGTTCATGTTGACATCAGACCATGTGGGACTGAAATATTTGTTTGACTAGTGTAAATTGAATGTAAGACGGGCTAGATAGCTAGCCCTCATCAATGAATTTGACTTCGAGATCAAGTATATCAAGGGTAATGAGAACATGGTGGCTACTGCGCTTAACAAAAGTTTGCAAGTGAACCACTTGGTAGCTATAAGTTCTCTTGCGAATCTAGCATCAGGGAAAGGAGTAAGGAGGCATTGGTATAGGATGAACACTTCTAGTATGTGCAAGATTGTTTACAAAAAGAGCCAGAAGGACCTTTGAGTAAAGACTACAGACTCATAGATGATGGGATGTTAAAGTTCAAATACTGATGGTATATACCTTACCTAGATGACTTAAAGAAGCTCATTATGGATGAGTTTCATAAAATACCGTATTTGAGTCATCCTGGATATTGGAAAATTATCACAGCTGTCAAGAAGATACGTTATTGGCCATGTATGAAAGAGGTGTCAAAATTTCAAGTCTGAAATCCTATTGCAGCAAGTGGAAATTATTTTTCTAATTGTTAATTTAATTTAAACAATTTATTTGCTATGGCAAATACCAAATAATTCACACTGCAACCTTCACAAATAAGCTGCGGAAGAAAATAATGACGGAAACTGAGAAAATACTAGCACACACATAAAAAAAATTAACACAGTTATTTTTGGACAAATGTCCCCAGAAAAACCCAATTTGGGAAAACCGGTGCAACAACTGAGGGTTTTTATTAGTATGCAACAATGAAATTTGAGTACAATCTATGGATGCCCAACTGGCAATCCAAACACCAAGAAAATCTGGCCAAAATTATCTAAGGGAATTTCCCTTCATCCACAAGCAATCCCGACACAACTCTGCCTGAGAAAAGTCATCCTTCTGGGTCCTTTGCGTAGGCTTCTGCGCAGTGCTTGTGTAGACCCTTTGACGTTTAGCTTGGAACAACCTCGGATCAAGTCGTTTTGCCTGTCTCACTGAGGAAAATGATTCTCCGACCTCCTAGAAGATTTTCCAAGCCTTTGGAAGTTGAATCGATTTTTGCTCCAGCTAAATGAAATATCTTCTGAAGCAACTGCGTAGTTCTTTGCATTGCCTCACTGGGAATAACTCAGCCTCTAGCTGTTGCCTCTCCAGATCTAGAAGATTTCTCCGGATCACTGTCCCTGCCCCTCACTGTCTCTGCTTCCTTCTTTGGCTTTTTGGCAACTGTTGTTGCTCTTTGGAAATCAAACTGCTAAGGAAATAGAACTCCACATGTGTCTTCTCCAAGTGACCATCGACTTCGTATAATCCTCTATTGGGGCTCCAACAACCAAGATTACATCTTAATCAAGGGCTAGGATCATATCGAAGGTGATCCGTGTGAGTTTCTAGATTATTATCACCTTGATTTAATTAATTCTGATTAATTAACCAATTTTTCTAAGTTTAGACTTAGGAAACATTAAAAATAGGTTAATAATCTAATTAAGTCATCTCTAGGTGGAATTTCCATAAACAAATTTTCAGTTATGGAGATCTCATGTGTTTTAGCGTCTCCACCAAGTTTTGTGGCTAGAACACATCCAATGCTACAAAAACTAACACTCCCTTTTAGTGAGCACTGTGTTGTAGTGCTGCACACCTTGCCACAATACCCTATCTCTGTACCATCTCCTATCACGCTGCTAATGTCTAGCTGATCCTGTCCACCAACCACTGCGCAACTCTGATGCTGCATCTATGCTGCTGCTGACACTGCCATACTGCTGCCAACACTGCCATGCTACTGCCCACCCTGCATCGGCGCTGCAACTCGCTCCCATCTGTTGCTGCTGCAACTACAATTGCAACTGAGAAGCATCCAAAAAACCGAATCAATTGTGTTCAGTATGATACATTTGTCTCTTGAGCATCTGACTACTACTAGCCACTGCATTGTCCACCAAGGAATCTGTGTTGCTGTTGACTCTGCGCTGTGCCACTCTGTACTTCTCCCAACTCTGCACTGCGTTCCTTAGCACCTGACTGCTACTAGTCTGCAACTGTCAAATCTAACTGCATCTCTGACACTGATCCATCTTGCTACTGAATACTATGGGCCCTCGTAGCCAGGTGATGATCCATGAGGTGGACTCCTCAATGGACCCTGCCCAATCTCTGCAGTTCTTGATTACAACTTTGAGTCGCCCCACCTCTTTCTTGGAGGTATGGCTGCAAACATGGCATAATATGATCTACTCATATTGCTGCTGCTACTGTTCTACTGTTTATTCCGCACTGTTGCTGCAACTATTGTAATAACGAGTTTGGTCTCCCTAGATCTTGAAGTACTAGCTTGCATAGGGTTGCTCTCTTTGAACCTAGACTCCCTCTGAGTCTTTATTTCACAATGGGAAATCTCTCTGCTCCCTCCTGTCAACTCACACTATCCTCCTACACTGGAAACTAGACTGCGTAGTTTTGCGTAGGAAATCTCCTAGTTGGAACTACACCTGCATACTGCAATTGGGCAATTCACATTGCCTGTGTCACTGCATCTAGCTCCGTAACCGTCTCCCGGGTATTGCCTGCAACTAGATTTGCAACTGTCTAATTACAAATTGTGTCTGTTGACATTGAACCTGCTACAATGATACTATGGGTTCTCGTAGCAAAGGTGATGGTCCCGCTACAACAATCCGAAACTGATCTCCTTGCAACTTCGTTGGAACCTGCCTAATATAGCACACTGGATTTGGTTCGCCACTATCTCCTTTTGAGCCTAGTCCTTGGTTGGGACCCTTTGCTTTGCAACTCGCACTAGACAATTTGCACTTCCTCTGACACTTGTTCTCGGCAACTTGAAGTCGATTTGCTGCGTAGATCTGCATTTTGGCTAACTCGCATAACCTCTTCTGGCAATCTCGTGCGACCATCTCTGCAAAGCTGCAAAATATCTGAAACTCAAAACTAGAATATAAACAAGAATCTCCTCTTTCACCTGCTTGGATGTTAGCGCTGCTACTTGTACTCCTTCCTGGAGTGAGAAGTTCTGCTAGCTGCTACTGCCACCTGCAACTGGGAAAATTAGATTTCTTGGCTAGAAACCGTCTGAGAGAAACCTCCCTATGCGTGTGCAATTTCTCTTCCACCCGATGCTGTTTCTGCTGTTGCAAAACCCTCTGCGTCCAACCAGAAATCTGCTCATCGAAAATCTGTGTTGCTGTTGCTCCCTCTTGCCCCTACAATTCGTACTGCCTATTTGGGTACTGCGCAACCTCTGAGAATTTCGGCCTGCTACTCCCTTTGAACAACGAAATTCTCTCTGCTTCTGAGCTTCACGACTGATCACTCACGCTCTGATAGCATGTGAAAACTTCAAGTCTGAAATCCTATTGTAGTAACTGGAAAATATTTTTCTAATTGTTAATTTAATTTAACAATTTATTTGCTACGACAAATACCAAATAATTCACACTGCAACCTTCACAAATAAATTGTGGAAGAAAATAGCACTAGAAGCTGAGAAAATACTAGCACACACATAAAAAAAATTAACGCAGTGATTTTTGGACAAATGTCTTCGGAAAAACCCAACTTGGGAAAACTAGTGCAACAGTTGAGGGTTTTTATTATTATGCAGCAACAAAATCCTTCTACACCCTCTGCGTAAACTTCTGTGCAGTGCTTGCGCAGACCCTTTGACGTCTAGCCTGGAACAACCTCTGATCAAGTCGTTCTGCCTGTCTCAGCTGAGGAAAATGATTCTCCAGCCTTTTGGAAGACTTTCCAGGCCTCTGGAAGTTGAATCGATTTTTCCTCCTGTTAAATCGAATTACTCTTCTTAACCAACTGCGCAGTCCTTTGCATTGCCTCACTGGGAATAACTCGGCCTCTTGCTGTTGCCTCTCCGGATCTGGAAAACTTTCATCGGATCTGTCCCTACCCCTCATAGTCTCTGCTTCCTTCTTTGGATTTCCGGCAACAACTGTTGCTCTCTGGAAATCGAATTGCCAAGGAAATCGAATTCCACAGGTGTCTTCTTCAAGTGCCCATCGACTTCTTCTTATAATCCTCTGTTGGGGCTCCAACGGCCAAGATTACAACTTAATCAAGGGCTAGGATCATATCGATGTCGATCTGTGTGAGTTTCTAGATTATTCTCACGTTGACTTAATTAATTGTGATAATTAACTCGTTTCCCTAAGTTTAGACTTTTGAAACATTAACAAATGGGTTAATAATCTAATCAAGAAATCTCTAGGTGGAATTTTCATAAACAATTTATGAGTTATGGAGATCTCATGTATTCTAGCCTCTCCACCATGTTTCGTGGCTAAAACACATATGATGCTACAAAAACAAACAAGAGGAAGTCACGGAATACATTGCCAAGTGTCTGGATTGTCAGCAAGTGAAGGTCGAATGTAGGTATCCAGTTGGATTGTACAACTGATCCTAGTCCTAGAATCGAAGTAGGAAGTCATAACCATGGAATTCATCACAAGATTGCAAGGACACTAATATGGAACGATGCTATCATGGTGGTGGTGGACAAGCTGAGCAATATGATTCACTTCATACTTGTTAAGCCCACCCACAAAGCCATTGATATTGCACAGATCTTCATGAAGGAAATATTCAGACTACATGTGATACCTAAGAAGATAATCTTAGACCAGGATGCCAAATTCACATTCGGCTTTTGGAAAGCACTATTTTTTGGATTTGGAACTCAGTTGGCATTCAATATAACATACCATCCCAAGATGGATGGGGACCTTGAGAGGGTCAACAAGGGTTGGAGGACATGCTGAGAATGTACATGATGCACCATTCGAAGAGGTGGGAGGAATATCTTCCGTTAGTTGAATTTGCATATAACAACGACTATCAAGAATCACTAAAGATGAGCCCCTTCAAGCCTCTGTATACACCTATTAGTTGGGATGACCCAGTAAATAGGGTAACTCTTGGGCAAATATGTTAAAGGAGATGGAACATGAAGTTATTAGTATCATATAGAAGCTGAAGATAACATAGGACAACTAGAAAAGCTATGCAGATCAATAGAGAACGCGTAGGTAATTTCGAGTAGGCGATCACGTGTATCTCCGAATTAAACCTAGAAGGAGCTCATTGAAAGTGGGGTCCTGTGCTAAGTTGCACCCAAGTTTTGTGGACCTTTTTAGATTTTGGAATGAGTGGGACATGTGGCTTATAGATTAGCCTTGCTTCCCACCATAAAACCACATGATGTATTCCACATATTCTTATTGAAAAGTATGTTTGCAATTCGAATCATGTGATTGATTAGTCTGTGACACAAGTGGAGCCTGAGGGAGAGCTCCCACCCAAACCTTTGTGTAGCACGGACGAGAGGCAGACCGTGCTCCATAATTGAGTAATAGATCTGGTCAAGGTGCAATGGAAGCACTTTGCACTCGATGAGGCAACCTGGGAGCATGCAAATCAAATGAAAGCATTGCACCCTTTTTTGTTTAATATGTATTGGATCTAAAAGAGCTGCTTCTATAAAGCTCAAATTTTGTTTTTATTGTCTTTTCTGTCTTTGTAAGAACACCGAGGATGATGTTCCTTTAAGGGGGTGGGGTTGTAACACTCCTACGATTAGTATGATCTCTATAAATGTTTGTGTGTAATTGAGCATCTCAACGTAATGTCAAACTGCTTGCATAGAAACTTGGCGTGATTAATAAAATAACATTATTACTAGTAAAAGTTCATTCCTATTCCAATAATGATATCAAAAGGTATGAACATGTGTTTAATGTTCATTATGCATTAATGGTTAATCAACACCAAAACTAGAGTAATCATGTATTAATGCTAAATTAAAGAATTATGCTTTAAATTAATTAATGACAATTAATTAACTATGCATTAGTAAATTTAATTAAATATGATTAGTTAACTTATAATGTTAATTGTTTAATTAATTAAATTTTATGTCATATGTATGAACATACACATAATAAAACATTTAAGTAACAGTTAAAAACCTCAGGAAGATGCACTCGAGTTGAGGGTCTGAGCAAGCAGGCCATAAATGCATGGTGATGCTTTCTGATCGCATTTTCGAAGGGGTAATGTGCTGAGGAGGGGTAGGGGCAAGAGTGCCTTCGCAGGAAAACTCGGGGCAACCTTAAACCACTTGAAAAACACTCGAGCTAAAAAAAACAGGGGGGAATTATGGTCGTGGAGAGAACTCTTGGAAGAATTACATGTACAAGGATAGTACACGTAAAGTCTTACTACCAATTTCCTTGCCTGGATATTGCCAAGGCTAAGCATGAACGAAGAGTGATTAAATGTACAGGTGCTTGTTGGGGTTGTTAAACCACTGTGCTTGCCCTTGGCTGAGAAACCTTCTATACAATAGGTTGCTAGTACTTGCTGGGATTGATAAACCACGGTGCTTGCTACCATTGACCTAACATGGGGGTGGCAAGTTACAAAGCAAATCTCGTGACTGCCTACGGTTGGGAGGTTAATATGATGCCTCTTCTCTAATGACTAGCACAAAATCAGTTTCTTCAGATAAGTAGTCCAGTCCTTGTTTGTTAATTTTGAATGTTAAGCTATAGTAACAACGTGTAAATGGATCATGCTTGAACATAGATTTGTATTCCCGTCCATGGTTTCCAGATAAAAATTTATGTATTTTGAAATGGTGCAAGTAGGAGGTGTTTGTTGGCGGCACTGTCGTAAGTAAATATATCTGTGAATTGTAATTTGAATGACTATAATAGAAATTATAGTAAACTTGGCCTCGACCTTATCTCTTCTCAACTATGAAGTATGCATAAATTAACCGGTGTAGTAGTTGCCGTAACATTGGCCCAAACTTGATTTTTCTTTCAATTGAGAATTGTGAGTTAATAGGCGTGGTATGCGTAAGTGAACTTTGACCGTGTTATCCCAATTATGTTAAATATGAGTTGAATTGACGTGGGTGTTAGCACTATAATTGCAGAATACATAACAAGACTAATGTGGTTACGCACAATAAATTGGACTTAGGGCATATTTCATTTTCTTTTAAAGTGCATGGCATATATCAAAACGGGCTTGAGTTTTATCATTTGATTATGTAATATGTATATCAAACTGGCATGGGTGATGTGTGGGGAATTCAACACATGCCTATACATTTTAATTGTGCTATACATGTGTCAAATCAACTAGGTTATGTATGGTGAATTCAGCCGCGACACTTGATCAATTTTTATATCTCAGGACTGTTGGCTTGAATGTAGGTGTAATACGGCTCAAGCCTCACTTGACATGTTAAACATTTTGTATCTTATTTTAATGCTTAGAGGGTGATATTGATGATGGGGATCCCAATATACACGATGATTTTGATGATATGTAGGTATTTGTTGTAGAATGAATTTGTTTGGACTATAGAGGCCATCTAGAGCCTTTTTGTTGATGTATTTTTGGTTCATTACACTTGGTGCTATTTTGGTTATATGCATGCTTGCTATATATATGAGAAACTTTGCATATTTGTGTATAATGGTTTGGATTGATATGGATGCACATGAATATTTACGTTCTTTTCTTTTTTAATCAAAATTTGAATGCTTATATATTTTTTGGTAGACCAATTTTTTTCTAGTTTCAATTTTTGGGGTAGATTGGTTCGATCATCAATCTAGTTCTAATAACATTGGTTCATTGCCCATTGTTCATTTTTAGGTTTAAATTTTTAGTCTTGATTCTTGATTCTAGATACTCATAACATTAGACCAAGTCTTTGACTCGTCACCTTTTACTATTTTTGAGTTCGAGTAATTTCAATTTACTATTCTAGTCCTTAGAATTTAGTATCTACTATTTTGTTTAGTGATAATCATATTCTAGAGTAATGAATGATGAATTTAAATAAATGTATACAATATTTTATTATTTCTATTTCATTGAATCCTTTATGCTGTATGAATTAATGTATTTCATTATTGATTCTTTGCCATGGATTTGTGAAACAAAGTAAATGAAGCACCTCATTCGAATTTGTCTCAACCAAGGTAGTGAGCTAGAATGCACATGGAAATGTAAACTGAGTGGTTCTCATTCAGGCATGGGGCCTAGCCAAGGAGAAGGAATGGGTTGAGTAAAAGAACTGGGGAATCAAACAAAGGAAAGTTAAAGCCTAGGCAAGGGATGGGATAGAAATAGAAGGGATAAATAGATTCTTTAGCTAAGGCTTTCTTCTAAGGAAGGCTACTACTATATCTATCATCCATATGCAATGGATAAACTGAACAACTCTGCCTAAGAAACAGAGATGTGGACCGATGGTCTGGCCAATGTGTGTGTGTGTCTGTATATTATATAATATATATATAATATATATATATATATATATATATATATATGTTACGTTTATTGTTATTGGCAATTTATTGCCTGGGGTCCAAAATTTAAATTATTGGCAATATCAGGAAAATATCAGAAATTATTGGGAAACATGAAAAAAATACAAAAATAATATTTAAGTATTGAGGGTCTTTCACAGTGCATAATATTAGATATCATCTCTTTGGGATTCAACTGCGTTAAGAAAGTCATTCATCTATTACCATTTCCATGAGAGGTAGTCGTAACTGATTAATTTCTCACGATTTTTGAATAGTCCACTTAGCACTCATTGCATTAGGTGATACAATGAGTGCTAAGTGGACTATTCAAAAATCATGAGAAATTAGTCAGTTACGACTACCTCTCATGGAAATGGTCATAGTAATGAATGACTTTCTTAACGGTACGTGAATCCCAAAGAGATGATATCTAAAAATAATATATATTTTTAATTTTTATTCTTTTAAAGCAACATCAACATCAAAAAAACACATTGTCACACAAATATGAAAATAAAACTACAATATAAAATATATAAGATTTCAAGTGGTACATCGATCATTGATAGTAGCTACTGAAATATGATACTTGTAATTTTGTCCCGACCCAGTGATAATTTTTGACAAGATCAATCTTAATACAAAATCACATTGAAACAAAAATAAATGTATCTCATGAGATGATCATCGTGAGGCATCTAGATTTTAAATACTATAATGCTAATCCTATAATAATACTACACTAGGAAGGTGTGGCCAAGGATTAGGTTTCCCTCGCCCTTGAGAAGCCTCTGGTTCCCATGAAATTCCTTAGTTCCTCCCTCTAATCTCTCTTTCTACCAGTATCAAGAATTGAGTTTCAATTAGGACAATGCCTGGGGTAGCCATATGGAAAATAACCACTTCATGCCCTGGGATTTTGGCAAGGTGGTATGTCAAGCGGGTGATTCTGCCAAACATTTCCATTCCATAGAGCTTGCAACTTAACTTTGTTCTATTATCACCCTCACATGGCTCAACATATTCCCACATTTGGTCCAATGGCTTTGCCATTTGTAGAGCTTTGATTAAATTTTCAAGTTTTGGACCTACCACAAAACTAATGTGAAAATTCAAAAGAGGGTAAGAAGAGACAGATTCTAAATTTATAGTATATACTAATCTTGGAAAACAAAGAAAAGGAAGGGAATTTTTTTCGACATACATGGAAATAGGGTTATGGTATACTAAAGTAACTCTCCACTCCAAAAATGCTCAACTGATGGCAAAGGAAACTATAGATTTTCCTTTGTTTGCTTGATGAAAAATGGCCGCAAGACTCACACAACCCTTAAAGCTCAATCTTAGCACAGGAGAAAATGAAAATGACCTTTGAAAAACCCAAACTGCAACTTATATCGTGTTTTTTTAGAAACAAGGCGATAATTTCCCATCGACTTGCTATGATTTCGAAATTATTGCGATAAATTCAACTAGGCAAATTATCGTGATATTTTTTGGTGATAATATTGGTGAAGGCTGTTTTGGCAATAATATCGTGATAACTCCGATATTATCGTGATATGTGCAACACTGATATATATAT
>APFE030195427.1:56744-91628 GCA_000404065.3 Pinus taeda | reverse complement strand
AACAAGGGCTAAAAAATGTATAAAAGTTGTTAAAATCGGAAGGTTTTTGAAAAAATTGGCAAAAACACAACAAAATTAAAAAAAATACAAAAATATTCATTTTTAATTTTTTTTTAGCATATTAAATATCCACAACATCAGATAAATGCATTTCCGCATAAATAGGAAAAGAAAGCTAATATATAAGATGCATAAGAAGTCTAGTGCTACATCACATGTCAAAATAGTGAATCAAGTCCTAAATCTTGAGTCCTGACTCAGTCTCAACTCTCAACAGTCAAAATATCAACAAAAAATATGATAAATGTATATCATGATTCATCGTCATGATTCATTTAGTGCTACATCACATATCAAAATAGTGAATCAAGTCCGGAATCTTGAGTCCTGACTCAGTCTCAACTCTCAAGAGTCAAAATATCAACAAAAAATATATAATAAATGAATATCATGATTCATCATCACAAGTCATCTACATGTGATAAAGTAATCAATCACTGAGATCTGTTGCCCCCTTTTACGGGAATATGGAATGGCTTTGCCTTTTTCTCTAGAGGAAGAAAGCCTTGCCCTTGGGCTACAAATGGACTCTGTCATCCTCTAGAAGCAAAAAAAGAAGGTGGCCTTCGTCCTTTGTTGCTACCCATCCTAGATGGTCTTACCTCCCCCTCCTCTTGCTCCTGCTCCCACTCCTCTACCTCTCCCTCCCCTGTAGCTGCTACCTCCTCTACCTGCAGTGCCTTCGGATCCACCTATAACCAATCAGGGACCGAGTCCATGATAGGCCTCTCAATGTCAACCCTCCATGCAACAATGGTGTCAATATGGTCCAATGAAATGGCTTCCACGTTAGCGGTTTTCTGAAGTTGTCTCACCCACATTAGAAGATTGTAGTAGACGTAGACCATATCATTGAGGCTTTGGGACTCCAACATGTATTAGGGTCATATATTGTAAATTAGTACTTAGAAAATTTAAATATGAAAAATAATAAATTATAAATATAATGAATTCAAAAATTTAATTCGATTTTTTTTTAACTTGTTGCGCGTTTCACTGTGTATTTTGTCAAATACACTCCAGTTGCGCTCACACCTAGAGGAACTGCATGTTTGGATGAGTAGTCAAATGGCAAGCTTTTGGAGATGGGTACTCTGCGACCATAGCTTGTCCACCAAACATCTACAAGTTAAAAGAAAAAAGAGAAACATAAAAAAGGTTAAAACGTTGAAATTTCTAAACTTGAAACTAATTATGAAGAGACATTGAATTATGAAATTTGAAAGTTGAAACAAACTAAAGCTTATCTGGCATTTTGGTTGTCCTATTCTTAATAGCCATTGTAAAACCAAATGTGCCACTTGCCATCCTATATATCTCCATTTCTTTAGAAATTTCTTCACGTTCTTTGCTCAGATGCCACGATCTTTTCAACACAAGTGAGGAATTCATCCATTACATTGACATCAAATTTGAAACCACGGGAGTAAAATAATGCAGGGTTGAGGTAGAAACGGGTAGCATGAATGGGGTGATGGAGGGTTTTGTTCCATCGCTCATCAATCACTCTCCATAACAACTGTTGTTTCTTAAACCCCTCTACCCCCTTATCTTCATAATAGGCACGAATGGCTTCTTTGGCCCTCTTCATGGCCTCACACAAGTAGCCCATTGCGGGCTTGTCTCCATCAACAAACTGAAGAACCCTTACCAAAGGTTCTGAAATGGCACACACCTTCTCCACTCTTGCCCAAAAGCTTTGATCATATGAAACTAGTCTGAATATGCCCTCTCCCTCCAACTTGCGGCTAATAGATAAAGCCCGCCACTCTTGTAAAAGAAACATGGTCTTCACATCTCACATAGAATTCAACAGACACTAAAGAGATATGAAACTAGTGGCAAATCATTTAATGGCAGGACACACCAACTCTTTGTTGTTGGTGAATCTTCTCATCAAGCTAAGCACAAATGCATGATTATATATAAATTTTGTTATGCTCTTGGATGATTCAACAATATCCCTCACAAAAGGAATCTTCCCTATATCCTCCGGCATCAAGTCAATACAATGTGCAACACAAGGCGCCTAAAACGAGTTAGGATACCTCGCCATAAGCAAGCTGCCAGCAACAACATAATTTGCAGCGTTGTCTATTATGACTTGGACAACATTTTGTGGACCTACTTCCGGAATGAAGGTGTCTAACAACTCACATAATAAATGAGTGTTTTTAATTTGTGCAGATGCATCAACAAATTTCATAAGCATTGTCCGCTTGGGACAATTAAGCAAGAAGTTAAGAAGGGTCCTACCCTTCTGGTCAGTCCAACCCTCTGACATGACTGTGCATCCAATGTGTTCCTATGATGCCTTAAACTCCTCCAATCTAGCAATGCAATCAACCTTTTCATTTTGAAGAAGAGGCTTTCTCAACTTTGCAAAGGTAGGGGCTTTGTACCTCGGCCAACAACAACAACAACATCAAACATAGGTTGGTATAATGGGTTGGTCTTGGCAATGTTGAAAGGAACATCACTCCATAGAAGACACTTACTGACCAACTTGTCAACTTCCTCTTCCTTTTTTTTTGAAGTGCCGATTTGATCCTTGGTTGTGCAGGAGGTGTGGTTTTAGGAATGAAAAAAATGAGATCGCTGAGGGGTTGGGCCATGTGGGCGTGGAATGTGATGCTAAAGAACCACTCTCACTTCCCTCCACTCTGGAGGCTTGTACAATTTGACTTTTTACCGCCACCCTATTGTCTTTGATGCCATCTTTATCGTGCAGTGATTTAATGGCCTTCCAGATGATTTCTGGAGTTGCATCTAGGCAAAGTTCTATCTTTTGCCCTGGAATTTGCCACAAATGGAATTTTAATCTGTTCTTTTTTTGGGGTATTATGGATGCACTTATCTGTTGCATTTTATAATTTGAAGTGATGGCAGTAGTAGAAAATAGCTTTTAGGAATAGCTGTAAAGGTCTTTTCTTCAAATGAATTTGTTAATTTATGTTGTATACCTCAAGAAAATGGGGTTGTGGAGAGGCAGACTAGAACAATAATTGAAATGGCAAGATCCATGATACACAATGTAGGGGTGTACAGAAAATTGTTGAGGAGATGCAGTGCACATTGCTGCATATCTGCTCAATAGATGTTGTACAAAGGCAATCCAAAACATCACACTAGAGGTGGTGTTGTTTCTTTGAGAGCCAAAGGTTAGTCATCTGATTTTTTTTAGTTCTATAGCTGTGTTGATATGAATGAGAGGTTTGTTGATGGCCATACTCTATATTTTCACCACATGGTGATGGGTTGATCACTGCTATCCGTGTAGAGTGCAAGTAGGTGGATTGGATGCTATCTTCTCAATGATTATTCTTGAGGCTGTGTTCCAAGGATAGGGAGATTGAGAATAAATACACCATTACGAATAAATGTTTTACTTGACCTAAATGAAATTTAGTCAGATTTTTGAAGCTTAGGGTGTTGTAGTCTTTGTTGAGTTTTGTTTGGAATTGTGCTTTTATGAATGGGTTGTTCCTTGGATGGGTTACTGCCATGACTGGTTAGAGGGATTTGCCTAGTGTAAATAGACTATAATCAAAGTAGAATGAACTATCAGTCTGGAAGAGAAGGGGAGTAATAATGAAGAATGTTATTTGTTCAACGTGATATAGTTTTGAAATTCTTAGAGATTGATGTTTTGAGGGTTCTTTGTTCTGGGGTGCAAAGTGGAAAAGTGTTTCAGTTGAGACAACGCTCCTTTAACAAATGGGTTCTTTTAGCGATGTCTCATTGGAGGATAAGTGATCCTTTTTAGACATCTTGCAGGTAGGCTTATTTTAGTGCCAATTGCAATCCTTTGAAAAGACTGATTAAAAAATTGAATTGCACATTGCTCATCATTGCTGATTGCTTTCCATATGCAAAAGGAGAAGACCTGCAGAATTTTGATAGCATTTGCGTGCTTCCTGTTGTTGACGGTCTACAAGAGCAGTGGACTGGTTCTTTTTTTGCAATCACGTCCATGTCTTTGCATTTTATATCCAACAATAGTCAGAATATTATCTGAGACATCTACACCTAGTTACTTGATTTTCAGATACACTCCACTGAACCAAGGTGAAGATCGAGTGCGATCTTTTGATAGGACTGATTAAACAATTGCAGTGCACATTGCCCATCATTGCTGATTTATTTCTGTATGCCAAAAGGGAGGACCTACAAAACTTTGATAGTATATGTTTGTTTCCTCCTGTTGTTCACGATCTAGGAACATCGGTGATGCTTTTTTGTTTTTGCAATCACATCCATGCCTGTGAATTTACATCCGACAATTGTCATAGAATATTATCTCAACACACATCTACACCTAGTAGCTTGAATTTCAGATTCCCTCGAGTAAAGATTATGAAAGAGTATAACAATTCTGTGTTTGGAATCTGGTGTAACTTCAATATCCTCAGTGCACTTTTGAAATTCAAATTACCTTTTCCGTGTTACATATAAAATGTATTTCAAATAATCAATTGGATCAACCTCTTCTATTTTCACTTACGTTCTACTTACGCTCACATTCATCTTCCTGGAATGGAGCACGGTTGGTTAAAAGTTTGTACAATATTACAGTATTAAGAGATTGTTTCTTGTATGAGCAATTTTTTATATTAATTTCCACCAGGCGTTGTGAGTAATTGGATTGGAACTTGCGCAGCTGTTGGCAATGGCGGCGTGCTTTCGTACAATCCTGTCGAGGACATGCACAAGTTGGATTGGATTTGTTCGGCAACTTGAAACACATGTTTACACTAGAGGATGCAAGACCACAATCATTCTTGTAATCATGTTCAAACTAATAAGAGCAAGCGATGTTGATGGTTAAAGACTTGTCTTTTTTTGCTATCTGTAAATCTAGTTATGCTAATGCTACTAATATAGTAGAGCACGTTGAGTCTTGGGAGTAGCTGTGGTGGATATCACATTTCGTTTTTGTTACTGGAACTTGGCTGTAAAGCTCGAAAATATCAGTGCATAAGCATCAGCGAATCTCTGTATGTGGTGATTGTTTTATTTATGTTGCTTACTATTGGGAATGGAGTGAGCTCAAGAAAATGCACCTATTGCCAGCAGGTTGACAATGTTAACCCACGAAGCACACTTGGGCTAGAAATGATAGATGGGCTTTTGCTAGTGGTTGGATCATATTGGCCAGTTCAAGTAGTCTGAAAATTTAGGTTACTTCGATTTTACACACCTATTTTTATACTGGCTGGGAAGAAGCTTCCAAACGTTCCTCAATTATCTATCATGTAACACATAAACAAACGACAAAACTATTGGAACCTAGTACAGGATCTCAGAATTTGAAAAAGTTTCCTATTTTCCCTGAAGTTACAAATATCAATTTCTTAATTGCAGGTACAAGAGAATTGATGCAAACCAATGGAACAGCTTATGTTTAGAAATGCAATACAAACAATAAGTGCAACGTTATATAATATTTGTCTCCATTCGGAGATTTTAGTATGACCATTATGTTAGTCGGGACAAAAGTGTAAATGTAGTTGGAGTTGCCCATCTGTGACCAGCAAACACAAAACCCATCACAACTTCCTCGGAGAACTGGCAACTTCCTGTTCTCCTTGAAATTACACATTACCACCCTTTACAAGAAGCAAATACAAAACAACTGTATATGTATCTTATTTGCTGCAATACCATTAAATTCACACCCTCAAAAAGAGACATGTCAAGATAAATGACTCTGGAATTTTGATCTCACAACTTTAAATCCCAACAATTTTTTTTTTACGCAAAGCAAGCAAAGTTTATAGTGATAATAATGTGGAATAAAATCTTCAACAAGGGATATGCTTTTCTTATTTTAGAAAGCTTTGCATTAATAAGGCATAAAAAGCTCAAATAATAAAGGGAACCTATAAACCACATAAGCACCTCTAGGTATGTAATTTCCAGAGTTGGAGGAGAATGTTATCTCATCAATCCATGAACTTGCAATCTAAAACCATCTTCCAAATTGGAACATATTTTGAAGCTTGCAATATTTTATAAACTGCCATTTTTTCACAATTGGTGTTTGAGAAAACACCATTCCATGTATAATGTATTTCTAAGCATCATGGACATTGTTATAGGAGAGACTGATTTCTGTATTAAATCATTTCATTGAATATATGATTCAAATCATTTCAGCGTATCAAAATATGAATTCAAAATCTAATTACAAATGCAATAATAACAAAGGAACTTATAAAGCACATAGAAATTTCTAGATGATGTTAATACCCAAGTGGAGGAGAATGTTATCACATTGGTCTATAGATGTCCAACCCAAAAACTAACTTCTAAATTGAAAAAGATGTTACCACATTAGTCCGTGGATTTCCAACCCAAACCAACTTTTAAATTGAAAAGGATTTTGATGCTCACAAAATGTTGTTAACCACCATTTTTCACAATTGCCATTTGAAAATAAAACCTCATTCTAAATAGTGTTTCACTAAGCATTGTGGACATTGTTATGGGAGATGCTGATTTGTGTACAACATTTCATTGTGTATAAAAATATTAGTTAAAACCATTCTAACACAGCATGGTATCAATTCAAAGCCTAATGGTAGAGATGTTCTTAATGTATTTTTTATTGCCATGTTATTTTTTAACTTGTAAAATACAAAGCAAAAAACACCACCACACCAATTTATATGTTTCAAACTGAAGACCAAGTCATATTTGGTTGATTACATCATTACATGAAGTTATTTTAACTGAATAACAATTCTGTGATCTTTATTTATACTTTCGATGTAACCGTTTGAATGGAGCAAGTTCGAACGCGTTTCGGTTTACTTGAATTTATATCAAGCTTTATGTGATTTATATAGGAGATACAGTGCCAGCAAAGTCAGACACACTGTATAGGAGTGCATGCAATTTGTTACATGTTAGTGTAAAGATAATTATATTAAATTTGTTATACAAAATTTAACTATAATTTATTACATTTTAGTGTAAAAATAATTATAGTTAAATTTTGTTATACAAAATTTAACTATAATTTTATACAAAATTTAACTAAATTTGTTATAAAGAATTTAACTAGTTTTTCGTAATGTTTTTGTTCTTTTAAAAATTATGAACAATTTTTATAATGCTAC
Source organism: Pinus taeda (assembly GCA_000404065.3). Classification (NCBI taxonomy): domain Eukaryota; kingdom Viridiplantae; phylum Streptophyta; class Pinopsida; order Pinales; family Pinaceae; genus Pinus; species Pinus taeda. The sequence continues at coordinate 84,444 of APFE030195427.1, read as the reverse complement.
TGTTTCGAAAATAAAATACAGACTATTTATTCCACTTGTAACTATTAAATCAACTTGTTGGCATATTAATAATAAAATTTAATTATTAAATAATTAATGAATATAAAAATTGTAATTTTTTTTAATCTAATAAATAAAGTTCTAATCTTGTTCCCTGATTGAAGCGTATTAAGCAATTAAATATTCAGTTTCAAAATAAAATGCAGTTTTGTCTTGACTGTAACTAAAAACAATGGTGACTTTCATCAAGACTTGTGTTTGCAAGATGTATCTTTTTTTCTTATCAGAGAAAACCAACAAAATTTGTTATACAAAATTAATAGTTTTTATGTTCATCTTAAGCCTCTTATATAAAGCTAGTTAGAAAACTTGTATTTATTTTGATGACATCATTAGGCAACCCATTAAATGATTATATTGACCAAAAAATACCACTCTGTAGCCTGTATGCAAGGGTAAGATTTTCCATAGAACTTAAAGGCAGTACAATAAACAAGGCTCAAAGTCAAAAGATCGTTTTCTGGAATTTTATGAGTTTAACATGTCATTTACTGGAATTGAACATGGGCTGGAAAGATAACAATCATTCCTCCAATTTACCTAAAATAAATATACTTGACATATTTGCCCCATAACTTATTAAACAATCACACATTATATTTACCTATTATATTTAGCTCGTGTAATTAATAGTAATACATTATAAAGTCTGTGTAAAAAAATACGTATAATATTTTACATTTATTTTATTTGCAAGATTTATTATATAATATTCCTCATCATAGATCTTAATGTTTTGGAATGTTTTTCTTTTATCATTATAGTAGATTAACTGTTATATACCTCCCAAGAATAAATTGTTTTTTATTTTATTTTTAACACTTATATAATCAGTAACTAAGTGAACTGGGCGCCACCCACGAGACATGGTTTTGAATTAGCTGAGGTGCTCCTATAAACTCTAGCGTTTCACACAAAGCTTGCACTAACACATCAAGCCTAGACAAGATTTGAATCAAATTGGGTGGCATCAAGACCATTGGTCTGAATGGTTTGAGTTACCTAAATTAAAATGTTATCAACATGCAAAGATATTATATTCAAAGTTATAAACAAGATTAATATGTTCACAAAGATGTGAACATTGGATGGTTGTTACGAAGAGTGTAATAAAAAGTATTGACAGTTTCTACTTGAATGGTGATTGGTTTATATTATTTGAAATTAGTAAGAGGTGTTAGCATGGGATAATAAGGATTTTATTATATTAATAAAAGGGTATATGTAAAATGTAATATAAGATAAATTATTATATATTAATTAGAAGTTAGTTGTATAAATATTATTTTTTTCCACGCATATTATGTTAATTTTTTATATTATGCTTGAGTTTAATGTAAGATTTAATTTTGTTATTATAATTAAATGAAGAGTATTTTGTAAAATGCAGGTACGGCATGGCTTGGTTATGAGCTCCAGATAATAAATAGTGTTTAGTGTTTTTAAGGGTGTCGTTGATTCTCTAAACACTAAATAAATATTTAAAGTTCCAAAAATTTATTTATAGAAAAATACAACTTGGAGAATCCCAATAAGAACGATAGGGAAATTGAGAGAATGATCTGGCAATATCAATTTGTTGATACATAATTCAATGGTAATATGCAACACGTAATATTCAATGATGTTTTGATATACCTAATCTTTGGATTGAAGTTTTAAATTTCACATTGGATGACAAACTTTATAATTTTGTCATTATAATGACACGCCATAGGTTGAATACAATAGTATGAAGTGTGTTGTTTGTTATTGTTATCACTCGGAATTTCTCCTAGTTGTGTAAGAAAAAACCCCAAGGTAGCCTCGAATAACACTTTTAGATTGGAAATTGGCCTTTCTAATCTAGACGAAACTCCCTCGACGAGTTTGCTATCCAGTGGCTCTTCAACAACAACTCATGTGATGAAACACAATGTCTAGATCTTCAATTACAACAAGGATTTATAGATGTGGTAGGGCATAGAAGAAAATAACCATTGGGCATGGAGTTTAATGGATGAATCTTAATGAGGCCTCAAGAACTTGGTTGGATGAGCAGAAGCTTGTAGAGGTAGGGTAAACAATGTTGTATTCAACCATTTGATTATCAACGCTAAAAGTAGAAAGTAGAAAACAATCTGTTATTGCAGAGCATCTAACATGGATGAATATTGAAGCAACTTTAGAAGAAAACGTAAAAATATTTGAATATGATAATTATATAGCATCAATGATGAATTTTGACTCATATAGCTTTTACTCAAATATGAAGAATACTCATTCAAGAAAGACACATGAAAATGATCACAACATAAGAAACACAATCTGTAGAATACTGGCACAGGAATCTCTGGGCAAATTGCTGAAGTACTTTTGTCTTGAAAATTTCTATTAGATTAAAAAATGGTATTACAATACACCAAAACTTTATCCTCAAATCTGAACCCTACTATGATTACAAATCACTTACATCCTATCAACTATTGCTAGCTGTTAATGTGTTGTCGAGACCCTGTGGAACTGGTATGATTAATTGCAACAATTATCCTTATTTCAAAATGACATCTAGATGTAATAAGATCCCTAATCAATTTGTAACACTTTGATTTGTAAATAGACACACATATGGACACAAACATTCTTTGGCAATTTTAGGCGCTTTTGTTTAGAAGTGGGGATATATCTTGCATTGAGTGGGTGGAGATATATTTTGGTGTTTATATACACCATTTTAAACAACACCTATTGACGCATTGTGCAAACACTATGCTCCTCTCCTTGTTCGTGGGCTCCTCTTGGTTAGCACATTGTGTGTAGACTTCAGTGCTTGGATTGAATGTTGGAATTCCCGACTTAGAGATTGGTGCTCATGTTGAGGCAATATTTTATTTAATAAAAAGAACCTTGAACTTTGTATATCAACCTTAGTAGGCAAAGAGCACAAATGAGCCTATAAAAATCCAAACCTTTTTGAGCCAACCTAACAACTTTAATGCTCAAGAAATCAATGGAAAAACCACATTTAATTTGCAAGGAAACATAGTAAAAGTGTTAAGTTCAAGTGTTTTGTGAAGCGAATGATGTGTGTTAGGTTGTGAGATATAGGTGTAAAACATTTCTTATAAAGGCATATTATTTTAGTATGTTTTCAACTTAAACGAAGTGAATTATTTTGTGGAGATTGGTTTGGGCTGTAATCACATTTCACCAGTGGGTGGTGTTGAGATTGATGGGTGTTCTATGCAACAAGCAAATTTGGGAAATAGTAATGTCACAAATGTTGTAACATATATCATACTTAAACTTTGACAATAAACATGTTTTTACTCAACTTATTTTTATTTAAACTCCTTGAAAGAGCCATTTGTGATTTTGAGCTCAAAGACATGGGTTTAATTGAACATATAATATGAGACAATTAGTTCTTGTACAAACTTGTACATCATGGGGTTTTGTTGTTGGATGTACAATTTGAATTTAGCTTTGCATGTGGATATTGCTACTTTTGGTGTGAAATTGGCATCAGGTATCACTGGGGATAACATATTGAATTTTGGGTGGAACTTTTTTGTTTTCTTTCAAAATGTGTAATTGTATTAAATAATTTTGTTTATTTATTTATTATTTTTTGTGAAATACATATATCGTGGAAAACCATTAGGTAGTTGCGCTCATTTTATGGATGGGCTTTCTCAACATAGGACTCAATACCCTTGCAACAATATACTCATTAATACTTTAACACATCTCATTAAAACTCTCTTACCCATAGGGTGAAAATGATAGAAACTTGTTTCCCAACCTATAAAATGTTTAATTCACGCAATTTGTTCCAAGTCAACATTCACTATCTCTTCATACCATCTATAAAAATAATGATAATAGACAAAAATGCTCAAATTGGGCATAAAACTTTTGCTCCAGGTAAGGACAACAAAGAAGTAATTTTGTTTGGGAATATTGATAACAAAGAGATTGATATTGTTAAGAAAGAGATTGTGCCTAGAGATTTCATCATTGCTTAATGTGAGAGAATGTTCCAGGAGACCATCATAATACTAGAAGCTAAATATCATGATTGGAAGTGTTAGGTATGCTTTAGGAGGTCACCTCAATGTTGGGTTATACTAGAAGTTGCATGTCACAGCTAGAAGTGTTAGGTACTCTATAGGATGCCACCTAAATGTTGGGTTAGCTTTGTTGTTTATTGCAACGCATTTTTTAGGTATGGGGAAAGGCACATAAGAAGTAAGTTTTGATTAAAAGATTGCATTTTGGAGTTTAGGTTTAGAGAAGTAAAAAATTTACCTCATTAGAGGAAATTTCAGCCTAGAAGTGACCTCCCAAGGAAAAATAATAAAATAATAGTTAAAATAATAAAATAAGAGTTATGAATTTTAGAGGGAAAAAAGAAAAAAAAGAAAAAGAAAAAGAAAAGCACACACACACACACACACACACACACACACATATATATTGGGTTATCTCCTTATAGATTTACTCAAATTTCTCCTTATAGGATTACTCAAATTTCAAGCGTAGAGATTTGTTGGATGCAAAATTAAATTCTACGTCCAATGAGTACCAATCATGCATATTTATGAGAAGATCCACATTGATAAAAATTGAAGATACATTAAAAAAGAGTGCTCAACACATTTTTTTAATGTATCTTCAATTTTGATCAATGTGGGTCTTCTCAAAAGTCTTCATAATGGGTACATGTTGGATGTGGAGTTTAATTCTACATCTAAAAAATGTTTACACTTGAAATTTGAGTAAACCTATAAAGAAATAAGCAAAAAATACAATTAAAAAAATATTTTTTCTTCTTTTCCCTCCAAAATATTTAAATGTACCTCTTTTTAAATTTAAAGGTTTTTGATTGGTTTACAGATTATGACATGGAAATTACATGAAATTTTCATGGCCACTTTTAGGAGGTCACCTCAATGTTGGGTTATACTAGAAGTTGCATGTCACAACTAGAAGTGTTAGGTACTCTATATGATGCCATCTAAATGTTGGGTTAACTTTGTTGTTTATTGCAAGGCATTTTTTAGGTATGGGAAAAGGCACATAAGAAGTAAGTTTTGATTAAAAGATTGCATTTTGGAGTTTAGGTTTAGAGAAGTAAAAAAATTACCTCATTAGAGGAAATTTCAGCTTAAAGTGACCTCCAAGGAAAAATAATAAAATAATAGTTAAAATAATAAAATAAGATATGAATTTGGAGGGGGAAAAAGAAAAAGAAAAAGAAAACACACACACACACGTATATATATATATATATAATTATATATATATTATTATATATGGCTCTTATCTCCTTATAAGTTTACTCAAATTTCTCTTTATAGGTTACTCAAATTTCAAGCGTAGACATTTGTTGGATGCAAAATTAAATTACACGTCCAATGAGTACCAATCATGCATATTTTTGAGAAGATCCACATTGGTAAAAATTGAAGATACATTAAAAAAGGGTGCTCGAACACATTTTTTTAATGTATCTTCAACTTTGATCAATGTGGGACTTCTCAAAAGTTTTCATAATGGGTACACGTTGGATTTGGAGTTTAATTCCACATCCAACAAATGTTTACAGTTGAAATTTGAGTAAACTTATAAGGAAATAAGAAAAAAATACAATTAAAAAAATATATTTTCTTCTTTTCCCTCTAAAATATTTAAATGTACCTCTTTTTAAATTTAAAGGTTTTTGATTGGTTTACAAATTATGACATGGAAATTACGTGAAAATTTCATGGCCACTTTTAGGCTGAATTTTTTTCTAATGTCCATAACTTGCATGTAGAGTTAGAGTTTGTATTTTAGAGATTATTTGCTTAAAAAATGTCAAGCTTATAGAAATAAAAATGACGAGCCTAGAAGAATACACATTCTTTGAAAAGATAATGGAGAGCAGTTTCAAGTGAATGCCTTTCATAAGAAACAATGAATCTAAAGACAAACTATAGTGGTTGAACGAACCAAATTCTTATGAAGATGGTGAAAAGTAGCGAGAACCGAAGGTTGGAATGGATTTGTCTACAAAATAAACGCGTCAGAAAAAGGTGCATTGGTGGAGGGTACAATTGCCATAGGGGTGGAAGTGGATCTAGGAGGTGGAAGAATATGTGAGTGGAGCTTTTTGATCAGAGGTTGATGATCTTCAGGGCTAGAGGTGGAAAATGGAGGGGGACCTTGATGGTTCTGAGAAGAAGATGATGTACCTATTGGGGGATTCTGCTTCATGATGCCGCTGAAGGCATAATATATCTCATCTGGTTGCTAGAGCTGTTAGATACCAAACTAACTCATCATTTCTTTATGTAAAGCCTCCTCTGACAAGTAATAAGGAAATGACTGAGTGCCAAAATTATCCTTGTTAGCATCCTTAGGGTGCATATAGAAATGACTAAGTGCTGAAATTATCCTTGTCAGCATCCTTAGGGTGCATATAACAGTTGTTGTGGTCAATGTGAACCATATATGATATGCATTCCTATCCAAAAAATTTGTGGAAATCACATGATTTGAGTATCCTAAATCATCTGGCTATACGATGCTCCAAATGAAGAGTCATTAAAAGAAATGTTGGTTGAATTTGAGCGACTCTTCCAGGGTTCAAAGGTCAAAGCGAGGGCCTGGTATCAGTAGGAGTGTGCATAACACAAACAACTAGAGGTTTCCACTTGAGCATGGTGATAACAACAATAACATATCCATAAATAAAATATCTCCCTCGTTTATAGGCTTCCTCACATGCTTGGAAAAACTCTTCCATCAAGAACTTACACCAATTAAGCCTCCCGCCATGAATACAAAACTCAACAACATAAATGGCATCGAGCGTGCACTTGCCTTTAGTATAATGTCGTGAATTTACTTGTGATAAGATGTCAGATGGAATTTACTTGCCCATGAAGATGAGATCAATGATAGCTCCACGATCTCAGTGTTTGGTACCATACTTCTAATACAAATTGGTTGTGCCAGTCTTCTTATTATGCTTGACCCCTCCTTAGAACATCGTTGGGACACCCTGGTCCTCCATTGATAATCTTGTTAGTTTGAAGTTTATCGAGCCATAAGGACCCTTTGTAGATTCTACTAATAAGGAATTTTGTACTTCTTGCAATATCGTTGGTGGTGCTAAACATAGGTAAGTCACGTAGCATTAGTAATGTGGAGTTGACCAACTTTTGAAAGGTGGTTTTGACTTCACGAGAAATAGTACTATACATTGTAGGTCTGATATCCAAATAGACCTCAGGTCTTAAAGTAGGAAATAGAGATTTGTTGATGAAATCATTATCCTCAAGGATAAATGTCTCATATTTACTATATAAGTCATCTAGGGGATGGACATGTGGGTATGACAATTGAAATTGGATTGCAACTTTAAGAGGGTGAACCATGGATGAAGACCTTTGTGAATACACTCGAAGAATAGGGGGACAATAGTGAAAATGAGAAATAGGGAATGCAAATTCAGATGCAAGGGCTAGAACTCGAGGAAGACAAAAGAAAATGACAACAAATAATGAAAATGTTTGACTCTTATAGACTCACCAATGAATATCCATTATTAAATTGCCCAATTAGGTCATTGAATTAGGTAGGTGAAGACATAGGGATAACATCAAATTTGATTCGGGGAGTTAATTCAATACTGACACATACCCCAAGACAGGACACCATCAATTGAAAGTAGTGACAAGATAGACTTACTGGGAAAATAATACAAACAATAAACTCAGGGGTGATAACTAATTTTATAATTTTGACCATTACTATTGGAATGATGTGGAAAATTGAAAATATAGACACTAAGTGACTCAAACAACTTATATGCGATATAAACTCTACCTCCCCAACCATAATCAATTGCAGTATATTGCAAAAACAAAACAACACACTGACAAAAATGACACAACTAATTCAAATAAAGCAAGTAACTAAAACAAAAGGACTATCTGACTCGATCCTAGACCTATCCTATGCTTCCAGACAAAGATAAAAAAATAATTTATATGAATTTAGTGGCCATAGTAGGGTTTCAGGTGAGTGCCATTCACCCAACTAGACATGATAATACCATCGAGTTGCACAAGCTTAAAAGCACCATATTCCCTAAATTCCACAACTATAAAAGGTCCAAATCAATGCATTTGTAACTTCCCAGGATGTTTCAAATATTCGCTGTTGTATATCCAAACTTGATCACCAACAGAAAATAACTTGTGCTTAATATGATGGTCATGCCAAGCCTATTGTCTTGCTTCTCATCACTCTGGTGGAAATATGCTAGAAAACACTGCTCATTAAGCTCCCATAACTCTTGGAGGTCTTTCACAGCTAACTCATCATCAGACATTTTAGTGGCTTTTGGAAGGTGAGCATATCTTGAGTCATCCTGAAATTCCAATAGTTCAATACAAGCTATGGATCACCTGCCCAGACATCATCTATATTTATGAATGGTCAGCCTCAATCATTTTCACATAGAGCCTCAATTACAAGTGCTCCCCCAATTCATGATGATAGTAGTTATCCAAATCCACCATCTCCATTTTATCATCAACGAAACTTTGGGCAAGGCAATATAAGTATGTACTCAGAATATTTTCAGGCTGCCAATGCATCGTTTTCTTCATGGAAACCACTTCCATCATCATCAGTCCATCCATTTATTTATCATGGACACAAATATCAGGGTTCTCCCTCAACAATATCTTTTGGAGGGACTATGAATACAAATGTTGTGAATTAGAATAGGTGACATCGACCTTCACTCCAAAATCAAGGGTTTGCCTCATCTTGGTCTTCTCTGAATCGAGAGCGAACACTAGTCTCAAATTTAAAAGTGGGAACTTTTGTTACTGAGTCGTCCAATGTTCTTATGTCATCATAACCTAAGTTTGCATCTACACAACAAAGTCTTACAGTGCAGCAACAACAGAGCTGCACCTTGGCAACAAATTTAGAACAACAGTTCATGGGAGTTCCAAATAATTCTAGTATTAGTTAGAGTGATCAAAATCAACAATTGCAACGTACACTCATTCCTACATCAGTTAGCATTCCACACTTGCAACATGACCATTTAGCACAACTTTCTACCCTTCTAGACCAACTGTCTCAAACTATACTGTTGTCTGTCCCACAACTTGTTCAAGAAAACTAGCAACAACCATCACCTCCAATTTCTCAATTACTGCAAAATTTTAGTGTTGTTCCTCAGGCCAACTTGCAAGTACAAGCTACTGCATCTTTGCAATTATCATTGGTCAGTTTAGTTATGGACATCAATTACAACAACACACATCCTAGCTACTGCATTAGCTCGTGGGGGACATGTGAAAGATGTAACTGTAGCTGAATCCCAGATGGTACCAGATAACCAAACACAAAATGATGGCAGAGAGGCGTCTGAACTGGACCCACAAAAAACATTTACAAGCAACAATACAATTTGCAGTGACTCTTCTTCCACAGATCCAACCACAGTCTAGGATGGGTGATCAACAATGATTCTTAGTTGTTGATTGATCAAGTTCAATACACAATGTGAGTTACTAAAAATGAATTCTCCATTTTCTTTTTTGACATATTTCTTCTATTTTTTACAATTGGTGTTTGGTCACATTAGATAACTTTAACTTGGTTTATGCCTTAAAATTAAATTGGGTGAGCCCATAGGTAATTATCGATGCTATATGCTTTTGTTCCATGCTAAGGAAGATTTAAAAGGAAATATTATAACCTTCTATTACCCAGCTAGGGGCTTGAGGTTATTCCCCTGTTCACATTGGCATATACATGAGAGTGTACTATACATACACATTATAGATTTATATAGAATATTTTACTCCTAGAAATTGTGCAAAACTACATGTTTCGTTATTCAACTTTCAAGGTTTGTTTTCACAGTTCTTCAGACTTATATATGTTTCGTTATTCGGATTTCTAGGCGTGTTTTCAAAATTCTTCAGACTTATATAGCATTTTCTTTTGATAAACTTAAACACAACCTTGCCTTCAGATATCATAACTTTCAATTGTCACGTACCTTAGTTTAGGTTTAACGTGTCTGTTACAATCACATTATGAGGTAATTCACTTGAATTAAATTCATTTTATGATTAATTTATAAAGGCACTAAAGTGATTGATACTTTATGGCACAGGTTGATTAATTTTATAGTTTAGTTAGCACCAAAAAATAATGGCCTTTTACAAATTTAGCATGTATCATATTTTGGACAATGTTTTTGTTATGGAGTTTTGTTATTGTATTGTTTTTTCCATTTACATATATGCTTATTAGATATACATAGATGCACAAGTGACGTTTTTCCAATTCGTGTTGTAATATTATATGTAGTATACTCAATTATACATAGATGCACAAGTGTCTTTTTCCCAATTCGTGGAGTAATATTATATATAGTATATCGGCTATCGTCACACACCGACCGGACTGCAATTATTGCCCGTCATTGTGGATATCTCGCTATACAAGTCGCCTCGGGAATTCTCATGCAAACAAACTATTTTCATTGATGTTGTTACTCATGGACCCGATTGCCGAATAAATCACTCGCTTAAACACTGCGTTAAACCTTGATACGCTTAGAAGTGACCTTCGCTACAGACGTTGGTGGCTAAGATGATCCTTGTTGGCAGAGTAGTGAATCGGGCGATTGTAATATGTTACAAAAAGATCTCTCTACTTGACTTTGCTTCAAGAGTTTACCAAAATTTTCGCCACAGATTCGATTTACCTTAGGATGATCCACTTCTGTTGTTTCAAAAACTTGCCTCAAGATAACTACGATGACCTTGACCAGAGATTTCTTCAACAATGTTGTGCCATAACAAGGTAGAAACGATAAAAAGAGTTTATCAACTAGGAAATTGATAGGAGAAAGGGGTCTTAAAACTCTGAGAGCCTCAATATCAAAGACAAACAGAGATAAATTATCCAATCCAATGATGATCTAAATGAACTCAATCCTTTGGTATTTATAGAATTCCTTCAGGGGATGCTCTCCTTAATTAATTGAGTAAAATTCACTCCAAACCCCAACATTGGGTTTCTTTGCCTAGATACCACAAAACTTGCCCACACATTGGGTATTTTGACGCTTTCGGGTTTCTTTTCCTAGCTACCACAAAACTTACCCACACATTGGGTATTTTGATGTTTTCCCCTTTATCAAGGACTATAGCCTATGGGGATTGATAGACTATTTCTTCTCTTTGAGCGATTAATTTCTCGAGAACATTACATTGAACCTATTACAACAAAATCTAGCACCCTCATATGATGTAAACCCTCCTAGAATCAAGGGGCCAATGCGACTTAGGAAAGCTACCTAGTGCCACCACAATAACTCTTCCTCTCAGCTTTGATTGACTCTTCTCCGAACTAGAAGAGGGACTTCCCGAAGCATTAAATTGTTATGGCTATAGAGTGGAGGCACAAGGTGATGTATTGAAGATTAAGCCTAAGAAGAATGAATGGTAGTAGTACAAGTCGAAGAATGAATGCTGTGAGAACGAAAGATGAAAAACCTTGCAAATGGAACCAAAGAGTATGGATCAAAGAAGGTGAGTGCATTGAATATGTAAATCAAGAAGGGCTACTTTGCATGTTGCAAATCAACCTTAACTTGTTGAAATTTATAGTGGAAAATTGCCTTGGAAGGCTAAGGATGCCATTCAAAATATAGATACAAAGGTGACGTTATATCATGCTAGCAATAGTGAGGTTTATTAGGTGTAAGGTGTTGACGGTGCTGGACCCGCCAACATGTCAGGGGATCTCCCTGATAAGAAGTCCCAACTAGACCTTAGATTGTTTGGAGTAGGAGTCCCAGCAGTGGGTAGTACGGTATCGCCTTGACAGCGGTTGTTCACAGAGATAAGTAAGATGTCCTCGTTGGAAGCAAGGGTGTGACCTTGCAGCGAGTCAGGGAAGGTGCATGAAAGGGTCTAACACACAGAAGGGGGGAAGAGTGCGCCCTTTAGAAGCCTTTGATAACATGCAGCTTGAAAGGGAACACACGAGCTGAAATACATCATGAGATGGAAATTAGGATAGCCGACAATCCAAAGTGATGAGTTATACCAACAACATGCTTCAATAAGATTCATACAAACACATACATAATAGTCCATACATACATGCGTAAATTACAACTACATATATCGTTAGAGTATCCAGGATAGTCGAACTACAATAACAATATATGCATGAAACATGCTAGAGCTGTTATATTAAAAGAGTGAAAGATTCAATCATACATACAACCATGACAACCATTAGCCCCAATAGTGGAACGTTATCGTCACTGCCACCTACACCTCCAAAGAGATGAACTTGCTCTGCACTGTGGAGAAGCCAAGGCTCCTTACAATACACTCCAAGATTTATCTAAGTTATACCTATCAGAAGCTTGGCTCCCAAAGGGCTGTACAATGAGCTATGAGGTTCTATATATAGAAAAGGGTGGGGTGACCCTTGACATCCCCCCTTTGTGACTCTTCAACTACCCTCATGACTCTTCAACTTACACATGATTGTTTACATTCTACTATTGACACTTGGTCTTTCACTTTACAACATGTTTACAATACAATCTGCACATGTACCCATGTGAGACAAAAATGGGTTTGAGTAAGCCATACAAGACATCACTGAGACTTAGACAGTGGTGGGAAGACTAACTTGTTGTCATCCTCTTGGTGATCGATGGTGGTGAATTGATGCCAAGCTTGGTAGTTTGTTATGGTGTCTGCGTACTCCGTGGTGACATCCTTTTGAAAGCGAACTCTTGCCTCTGTTGCATCCGGGTACACTGATTTGGAACCTCTGTCCAACTTGTCATATAGAATGTGCATCATGGTCTTGAGTGCATCCAAACCAACGACATACTGGTGCATAATGTCTATGCTCATCTGCAACTTTTCGTTGGTGGCTATGTGCATCAACTTCTCGAAGTACATGTCCAGCTCCAGTCGGACTTGGTTCATTGACTTCACCTCAGTGAGTGTGCCAATGGATGGGATCACATGCGTGCGCATAATGACATCCATGCTCCCGAACGCTCGTGCATGTGAACCCTGTAAGCTGGTGATGAGCTGTGGGAGTTCCTCATAGTTCTGGATCTGACTCCAAATGCATGCCTTCAACTCCATTTCATTTGGCTTCATCATCTTTGGCAAGTACAATGGGGTTCCCTTGTACCTCATTGTCCATATCTGCATGTGATTGACAACGATGTGTATGTCTGTCAAGATGTGTGCTGCCAACCATTAAGATGGACCACTAAATTATGCACGATGACGAACCTGAAGTATAGCTTCCACATGATTGTCTCGAGAGAAGATACTTCATTAAGTATCACTTTCTTTAACTCTACTTTGACGGATGCTGTAGCTTTCTCTTTTTCTACTTGGCCACTTGCAACTCCTTAGCCATGTGCTCGTTCTCAGTTATCAAGAATCTCACACTTGAGTTGTAGCTTCGGCATATGCCTTTGTAGCATCAGCTAATGCAACTAGATGTTTGCACACATCGGACATGATCACTCATTCCTGAAAATGTGCAGGAGATACATGGACATCCGGATGGGCACTCTGCACGACTACACAACTCTGTGTTGTGACTCTTTAAAGGATATGTTGTGCACATCTACTTCCAGATTGTCCTCAAGGATTTTAGTGTCTCCTTGATCACTTGGGACTTGCTTTGCTCCCGGATCTAGTGAAGCCGATGGAGTGACCTCTAGGTCCTTGGGCATGAGGTTTGTATCTTGATCTTGCTCTGGCTGAACCACATCCATGTCCATCTATTCCAACATCTATTCAATTCCTGAGCAAAGTCCTGGTCCTGCAACTGCTCACTCTATTTACTATCTGCCAGCTGTGATGAGTCAATAACTTGCATTGGTGCAGTTTCATCAATGTGTGCATGTTGCACCTCCTGCTGTTCCTATTGCTGTTGCACTTCCTTCTCTCTTCTGCGCAACTCTTATTCTTCCCTTAGTTGTTGCTTCAACTCTTGCAACTTCTTCTTTGCCTCCCGCAGTTTCTACTTCTCCCTCTATCTTTGCATAATCCTTCTGTTGCATTGTTGCTTCTTTGCCTCAATCTCCAAATCTGCTCTCAACACAAGTGGATTTGCCTTGAACTTGCAACTTTGATCTGCCTCTACGCTGTCGGCAATCTTTCTCTTTCCTTTTTCATGCGCAAGTCTGCTTCCCTCTGCTGCTGCTGTTGTTGCTTCTCTCTAAGATGTTGCTGCCTTGTGCATTACTAACCACTCTACAACCACTCTTTCTAGTTCATTGAGCCTTGAGGAGTTGTAGAAATATCTCCATGGGTCTTCCTTAGGCCAATGACATGCCCAGTGGATCCAAGGATGATACACTCTCGCATAATGGTCTTCTACTAAGTGATGCAGGTCATATGGATTGAAACTTCTGGTGCTGAAGGTGAACCTCTTGAATTCCTCCATCTTGGCCTCAACATGCTTGAGATTCTGGATCTCATACAACCCGATCCACAAAGGAAGAGTGGGCCAAGGTGCCTTCTTCTTCCTGTGCAGTCTCACTGACAAACCTGTTGAGATGTGGTATGCAACCTCTTGCATGACCAACTTGTCCATGGCAAACTTCGGTAACACATGTAGATCCTTCTCTGTGCTATACATCTGGATGAAGGTGCTAAGGGATGAGGCATACCAATATGCTTTGTTAACCAATGCCTCCATCCTTTCCTATAAGATGCAAGGTAGATTCATACACCAGGGTGACGAAGTGGTCTGATAGTTGTAGTATAACTCCACAGAAGCTGCACTCAAAGAACAATCTGCAATATGTGTGCACAAAGGTTTATGAAGGTGTCCATGCCCAATCCAAGCCAAGGAACTACTGACGGGCATAGATTGCTTCAAGGATGTAGGTGGACATGAATAGATTTGCTTGCTGACCCTTGGGAAGATGTCGGGCATTTATTACTTGCCCCTTCAGCTAAAGAGCCAACATGTTAGACCAATTGAAAGGTCTTCCTTCATTTGCCAGCTAATCCAACACAATCGCTGAACTCTTCGGGAAGGTCTCTGTACTCTCGTGGCCGTATAAGTGGCATGCGAAGATGGCCAAGAAATGATAAGCCTTCTGCAGTATCTTTGTCTTGTATACTTGGTTGGGTGTTGTCCTGAACTTATATGACTCTCACCCAACTCCTCAAGATATCTCTTGAGTTTGCATTGCTGCTAGGATTGGTGAAGGGTGCATCCATTGTGATCACCGCCGCGGAAAGTGATACATCTCCTGAAATTTCTCTTCCCTGAAGGTAGAAAGTTCCATTCCACTGACACTACTCAACACCATTATATCTGGATTAGTATGTGAGATAATCTAGTGATCATGTCCGCGCATGGAAATGCGGAATATCTGCATGCAACCCGGTACAAGACAGACTTGTGTATGTTGACATAAACTCTATGGTCCTCTAGATTCTCCTCAAAGGTGCCTGATAATATGTCATTGATGTCCTTCCATTTGATCTTGATCTCCTTGTCTATGAAAAACTTAGTGTCTTCATAGATGGGCAAGCTCATAGACACTTGCGCGACCACATCTCCAGTTGCGCTCTCAATGGTATCCTTTGATCTTTCTCTCTTGGAAGTCATTGTATCTATAATTCTAAGAGACTGATGACACCTGTGATACTTGGAGATAGAGCAACACTAATGGCAAGCAGACTGTGAGTTGAAAACCAAAAGCAACTTGAGGACTGACATGTAACACACCTGGGTGATTGACTGGGAAATTTGAGCAATTTTCTTTGGGAGGTTGGGAGATTGGCTGCCAGAATTGCGCAGAGCACAATCTAGATTGCTAGTGAGCTGATTGACTACTGAAACTACGCAGAGCATAATCCATCTTGGCCTGCTGAGCACTGGAACTACGCAATGCGCAGTTTTAGTTAGCATGAATGCAACCCGGGAAATTACATTGCACAATCTCAAGGGAAAATTGAGGCACTGCCTCTCAGAATTGCACAAAGCACACCCTCGGAGGCTAGTGTGAGGCAATATCTGTGCAATTTCTGGGAGCAAGGCAAGGCCTTCCATCCCATAAATGCGCAGTGCAAGTCGTGCAAGGCAAGGTATGGGCTAAGATAGTTTAGACTCGCCGACGAGCGACTAAAAATAGTAAGGATTGAATACATGTGTGAAGTTGGGTGCAGACATGACTGAATGAACATGCATGCAATTAGTAAGTGCAAGATTTAGTAAAACAGGAAAACAATGAAGTGTGTGAAGCGAGTCGCTGTAATGGCGACCGTCAGTGCAGAAACAATGTCATGCATGTGACAATAAGGAAAAGTAATGGAAAACTTGAAATAATGCTTCTACAAGTTAACATGCATTAAAATGACAAAAAAAATTCAATAAAACCAAACAAACAGTACTCACACAAACCGAAATACAAAAGCGACAAAAAAGCAACAAAATACATGAAAAGTAGACTTACCTGGAAAAAGATGTGATAAGTGTGCCGAAGGTTCCTAGATGCATTGGGAATACCAAAACTCCAAATTAGAAGTGAAGAATACACTCTGAAGCATCGAATAAATAGTTTTGATAAGATCGAGGCTTATGACGTGCATGCCACAATTCTAGGAAAAATCGACACTTGGTGGGAGGTTTCTAAAACGACTTTCGCATGTAAACCCTAGCTGCTAAAAATAGATCCCTAAAATTTAGGGATGCTTTTTGTTTGTTACTTGTTTGAGAAAAAGATGCTCATGCATGCAAGGCAAGATTGCTCAGTCCTAGAGGGAACCAATCAACTTGTGAGCACATGCAACAAACAACAAGCCTTGGGATGTCTTCTGCACAGTTTCTGGGCTGAGTGGCTCTAGTTGCCCCTTGACAAGCTCTGCGCAATTTTTGGATTGAATCCAAGGCTACCTGCTAAAAATGCGCAAATTCTGAGAGCAAGCCCAATGATGGGATGCTCTGCACAATTTTCAAGGGGAAGACAACTTGCATGCTCTGCGCAATTTTGGAGAGCAACGTTCATTGCCCTCCAATTCTACGCAATTCTCCAAGTCAACATAAGAACCAGTTGAATACCAAGTCACATGAATTCAGCTTGCAGGTGGAAGGCAAACAAGTTAGCGAACACAAGCTAATAAGCCAAAGAAAATAAACTAAAAGCATAAGTACCTGGGCAGTGCAAGACATGCTGCTAAGGATGGTTGGTAGGGAGGCTCCAAAGCAAAGCTAAGGAAAATTTTTGGAGGATAGTTGTAGCCACTACAACATAAGTTTAACATGGAAACACCAACAACAAGAGGGATTATCTCTTCACATTACTTTGTTCTAAATGATACATGGTTCATTACAAGGTATTCATAACTAAATAACAATGGTTTCTTACAAGAAAAATAAGCACTTGGAGAGTAAATTATACACATGATAGCCTCACAATGACAAGATATTGTACCTCCAATCTTCCATCAAGCTGCAAGCTTAAGATGTACAAATGTAGTGAAACGAGAGAGATCATCAAACCCCAAACTCTCAACAACCAGTACAATAGAGAGAAAGTTTCTCTTTATATACCAAGTCCCTTCTCTTACACAATAAAGAAGTATTATTTACTAACTAATTCCATGAAAAGTCAAAGAAACAATATAAAATTGTAGTAGTTAGTTCCTTCTCAATCCTTGTTGACCATGTCAAAATATGTGGACATAAGACCCTCTAAGAAAATTAACCCTTATAAAAAAATATGAAGAATAATGCAATGGAGATCTCTAATAGAGAGCATAATACCAAAAATAAGTATGATTATCAAGTCAACACACAAGAGGTCCACATATAATTTTCTATCCAAGATGGGTCATGCAAGATACTATAAAATAATCTTCAAACTAGGAGGACGTGCTCAAGGATCCACCTAAAAAATATCATAAAGGCTTCCCTCCAAGGTGAATGAGAGATAAAACAATTAAATAATACTCTTAGGAGAATGCATCATACTAACAATCCAAAAATAGCAATTGGTCCACAAGATTTGTTCAACTAGTCCACATGTGAATTCCAAGGTAACCAAACCCATGGATGAATGTGCAGAGTTGTAACAAGATGGAGTGCTCCACAAGAAAGAAAGTGGCCAACCCCAAAAATAGTAGGTGGACCATCTCCGCAAATGTGTCCTCTAAGATAATCTCCAGTAATGGAAGAACAAGCAAGAGCATGCGTAGTGCCATGTGTGACCCTCAAAGAATGCCACATGCTTCTCAAGAAAATCCCTCCATAACCTCCTCTAAATAAAATAATATGTGTTAGGTAAAAAAGGTGAGGGTGTGATGTAGTCAAAGATGAAGAGTTTAGTTGAAGTAACCATGGAATAAAGATGAGGGAGCATGTAGGAGAGTGCACTCTAGAAGGTTGTGCCATATAACTACCTTAGCCACCCAATAAGTAAGAAAATATTTCCATGTGAAGTGCACCCTAGAAAGGACTACCAAAAGTAGAGACACCATTAATGCATGTGCCAAATTGTGTTGTTTCCTAGTATCATGTAAGCCTTAAAAATTGTAGCCAAGAGGGGAGTGCTCTATCAAACCCTAACCACAAGTGTAAATAGTTTCCAAGTGAAGTATGATGCTCAAGTCATTAACCTCCATGGAAATTGTGTTAAATTAACCATTAAATGGTTAAATCAATATCAACATGTGTGTGCAAAAGATTAATGCTTAAATATAACCTTAGTCCAACCTCCTAATATACTCCATCTAATTAAATTAGCATGAACATGTGTGCCAATTAGGGGAGGCGCACTCCAATAGGTGTTCCATGGAAACAAGTTATATCTCCTAGCAGTAATTCCATGATGATAGAAGCACAATGGCAAAATAGAAGTTCAAACTAGGTTTAATCCTAGGGCACACCAGCAAAGGACTTAAACATGATAAAACCTCATCAAACCTTTAGAAAATGCTCGATCATTAAAAATGTATGTAATACCTCCAAAATCTAAAGTCTTCAACTTTGGAAACACAACATCAACAAGGGTACTAACATTGTCAAACACATTCCATATAGGTTATGTCTAGCAAATGTTGCAATGTCAAGTCATATCACCTAGGGAAATCCCACCAAGGAAAAATGCACTACCACAACACAAATTACCTAACCACATCAACATCATAAGAAAGGGGACATTTGAAAATGCTAACCCATCCAATCATGAAGTATGTTCCCACCAAATATTCAACATAGGAGGACCATGTAGAAAACCCCTCCTAGTGACACAATCAATACCAAATAATAGCATCAACACTCATAGTCACTAGGAAACTCCAACAACATCATGAAGCACTAACCTCCTAATACCATCATCATTTAACCAATGTTCCACCAAGACTCTGGGACAAGGAGATGCATAAGGGGGGACATGTGGGAATACCCTCAAATTTTAGGGAAATTTAGGGAGGAAAAGGGGACGTCAGGGTATATAACCTTATATATATATATATATATTGATCAATACATAATTGAATTAAATAATGAAATGCACCAATC
Organism: Pinus taeda; assembly: GCA_000404065.3. Taxonomy (NCBI): domain Eukaryota; kingdom Viridiplantae; phylum Streptophyta; class Pinopsida; order Pinales; family Pinaceae; genus Pinus; species Pinus taeda. The sequence goes on along the minus strand of APFE030195427.1, from coordinate 64,779 downwards.
CATACTCACCATTCATATTGATCCATATATCATTCATCGATACAATACAAGATTCAATAATGAAATACATTGATTGATATTCATCATTCTAGAATCTACATTGATTTAAAAAGTAAATTAATCATTCATTATTCTAGATTATAAATTGATTTAAAATTTAAATTCATCATTCATCATTCTAGAATCTAATTAGTACTGTTTGATATTCTTAATTATCATTGTATATGCGTCATTATATATTTCTTGTAAAAGAAAAGGAAGAAAAATAACTATTATTTTTCAATCACGGGTTTCATGCTCAAGTCAAATTATTATTTAGGGCAAGCATGTTATTCATGCTTCTAGGGTTCTTTGAGTCAAAATCATTTTTGTCATAAGTCAAATTATTGTACTTGAGTCAAGTCTTGATTGGAATCTTGAAAAAAAGTGGAAAAATAATTTTAATTGAGTCAAAAATGTCAATTTTGTCCCCACAAGACCAAGTCGGCACTAGAAGGGATCCGTTCGACCTCCTCAATGTGTATAAATAGAGGACTGTTCAACCTCATTTGGAGACAAGCAAGCAAGTTCGATTTCTGTTCCAAGAAGAAATAGAATACATGTGAACAAATCAAGAAGAAGAGCTAAAGTCAATGGAGAGAGAGTGAGGGTCAAAAGAGAGAAATTTGCCACACGTGAAAAAGTTTTCTGCCCTAGTTTCTGTCTCACATGCAAAGTTGCAGGGGCCAAAAATTGGACCTAATTGCAGAGGCCGAAATTTTTTTGTAGGGGCCGAAAATATGAAGTTTGAGCAAGTTTGGAAAGATTTGACTATTGTTGACTTGAGTTGACTTTGACTTGTTGGAATAACTTGGAAGGGGGGCTGACTTGGGTTTTATGGGAGGTCTTGGATTTCTCACTTTGATTTGATTCTATAAGAATAGAAGATTTGACTGGGTTTTCCCCCTTGTGGGGTTTTTCCTTGGCTTGGAGCCTATATCTCGCGTTCATTTTCTTTTTGTGATCTTCAAGGTTTATGGTTTTTGTAATTGTTTGATGAAAATAACATAATAAAAGTAATAAGATGCTAACATATTTTTACAAGCAGTTATCAAGTAAAAGAGAAATCACTGTAATTGTTGCCCTATTTCTCATCACTAAGCAAAATAGACTATAGTAGATACTGAAGTCTGAAGACTATAATGGTAAAAATCGATATAACTAAAACTCAAAAATAGTAAAGAGTGACGAGTCAAAGGATCAGTCTAAGGTCATCGATATCTAGAGTCAAGACTTGAAAATTAAAATTGAAAATTAAAAATGGACAATGAGCATTGAAGGAGCATCACAAGGGAGGAGAGGCAATAGTTAATTGGTAATTCATATAGCGTTGCGTGGTAATCCAAGTAGAGGTAATATTGGTAAGTCAAATGAGTGAGTTAGGGATTGCAAATTAGTTTAGGTTTTTATATTTGTATGCATTTTTCTTTTTAGTTTTTTTTCTTTATTTTTATTTTTAAATTTCATGGCATATTAGACAAAATTGAGGGGGACATGTCCCCTCTCAAAAGGGTGATTCTGAGCTTGGTGCCCTTGATTAAATTCTAGTTCCATACCCTCATACTTGATAGAATCCAATTGAAGAATTTCAATCCCCCCAATCCTAAAATCCTAAAAACTATTAAGTTTGTTGAAGTTTGAATGGGATATGAGATTCTATTTTCTCCACATTAAGTCCAATGAGGTTGGAACCACTCTCAAACATCGTGAGTCATCTCATGGTAATTTTAAAAATTTAAGTAAAAGGATGAAAATGAATTTTAACATTACCATTAATTACATAGCATTAGTAGCGATGAACCTTAGTATTGCAACAAGAATGTTGCAATTCCCAAGGCTACCAACTTTAATTATCAACCCAGGGTTCATATAAACTTAAGAGGTGTCAGAACTATATGTGAAACATATTGTATGTGTCATTATTTTATTTATATTATGTAATGGAGTGAAAGTCATGAAATCAAAGCCTAATCAGAAATGAAAATGTTATTTTGAAAAGAAATTAATCCTAGGCAAGAACAACAATTTGTAATTGAAATCCTAAGAGCATGAATTCAAATAAATAGGCCTAATCTACTATGTATAAAAGCATGTCCTAATTGGTGCTCAATCATGGATTTAGATCATAGGGGTTATAATTCAAGCCTAAGAGACAAAAACCAAGCTTTTGGAGAAAATTTGGTCAACTTTACACATGCTAGAGGAGTGCTACAGGAAGTTGCTACATGCGAAACAAAATTGCTACATGAGCGAAACAAAATTGCTACAGGAGCAAGAATATTGCTAAATTCCCAAGTAAATCAAAGTCAAATGGGAAGGATTGTTTATTTTTTTATTGAGTAGGATGTCTTAGGTCTCCATTACAAGTGGAATCACTCAAAAATATCCATGTTAACGCGTGCTAAAAAATGGTAGAAAATTACTAGTCTAACATTTGGAAATTTGAGAACTAGTGAGCTAGTTAATCTATCAAATGCCTAACCTAATCAAGTGAAAATTCAATGGGGTAAATTTTTTTATTAACTTGAATGTTTTCATGAACTAATCCATGTGGAATCAACTCAAATGAAACTCATTAACATGTTATAAAAAAATAGCATAAAATTACTGCTATTTTGCTACAAGGACTTTCAGAAATTCTAGATTCATGAACTAGTAACCCAATCCAAGTAGCTCAATGATGAAGATAGATTTTAAAAGATATTATAATGATTCATAATTCTTGTGAATTAGTGAATAAAATAAAAAATAATTTACTTCAATCATTTAAACCAATCCTACAACAAAATAAGTATCAATGCTAAATGCAGAAATAAGAAAACAAGAATAAGAGATGCATGTGAATAAGAAGTGAAAAGAAGAATTTTTTTTATACAAAAGGGATCTGAGGTTCCTGGGATGGCCAAGCCCAAGGATACTTAGAGTCCTATGAGGGATACTAAGTCTTAGAAGCTAAAAATGGCACCAAACTTCATTATTTGAATCAATCCAAGTACATCCCTATTAGAAATGAAAGTGGAGCTGCAAAAATACAAGTTTTCTCCACAAGAAGACTAAGAAATATCTATCCCTAGAGGAAAATTATAATTGGTACTTATAAAAAATTATGAGGAGGCGTTCTCCTTGAAAGGACGAAGTTTTCCCCTCCAAAATCTCTCAAATAGTGGATTTGGTTCCTCACACTAGGAATCTACATTAAATGACATGGAACACATTCCTAGATTTTCTCAATCACTGGAGCTCTAGAATTTGTACAATATTTTCATAATATCTTGTTAATTTATTATCCAATATTGATCCTCTTGTACTTGGGAGAAAGTCCCTAAATTATCTCCTCCTCCAAATATTCATAATCTTCCCAATATTCTCACAATATTCTACACAAATAAATAATATTAGGCACAAATATGCAATCATCCATAACCTTCCTAATGAACATATTAAATTTAAAAATATGTCTTCTAATGCAAAAAGAGAGGTTTCATGTGTCAAAGGATGGTTAGATGGGCCTTAATTTATGTCTAATTTGGAGGCCCATCAAGTAGGGCCCTAGGGTTGAATATTAAGCTTCATCACTCATAAATCATTGTTTTCAAGTAAAATTAAGGGGGGACGCACAAAAGTACACTTTTTTGGGAGTCTCGTCCCCCACATTGGGAAATTCCCCCCTTGTGTCTCCCCATGTCTCCACGAAAGGGGGACATGGGGAAACATTTCCCTAGACGTATCCCCAACCCAGGTGCATGGGGTGCAAGGGGTGCGTGCACCCAACCTTGGAGGATGCGTCCTTGTGGAACACTGCATCTAACCCCTTTGGGGGGCTCAAATCACCATCAATGAACAAGATGTAGCACATGAAAGATAACCAAATATGCCAAAACCAAACCAAAATGATACATCATACTCTATAAACACATCAAATAATCAACCAAGGGGTGATCAACAAGGAAACAACATGTGAGAAGACCACCAAACCAATAAGAACAATCATCTAACCAAGAAGAAGTGAGACTTCCCTAAACCAAATACCTCCATCAAATTATCTAATTCCATGAATAGAAATGGCTCCATGAAGATATATCTTGTTAAGTTGGTTCAATGATATAAGATACCGACTGCAAATTTCCCTCAATGTGATGAAAGTCATAGTGTGGAACCTCATACAATATAAGGTGTAATAGGACATTTTGGGCACCTACTTCTACATCCATTGGAAATATTTTTTTTTAAGCCGTTAAGATTAATCCCATATTAGGAAAAGAAAAGTCATGCCAATTGTGTGTACCTGTGAGTGCTGTGACATGAATATACATGCAACATTTTAAATGTTTAATTACAATACTTGGCCTCTACAATAACTCTTGGTAGAAAGGAGCTTGGGAAAGGATCATAATACATGTATAACTATTCTAAATAGTATAAAGATAGAATAATATTAATATAAAATTTAAAGGTATGAGTTGCAACAAATTTTATCTTTGCATTCATTTCTTTTAAAGACTCGAAAGCCTTTGTTATGGTAAGGTTATTTTTGTATCATTTGTTTGACTCATTGATAATTTCTTCTATAGAATGTGGTAAATGTTTTTGTTCTATCCTTAGATGTTGGAAGTTCTTTAACTAGATGAAGTTAGTGTTTTGATTGTATTCTAGGTGTTGAAATTACTTTACTCTATAGGTTAATGTTTTGGTTCTATCTTATGGTTATAACTAGTAAGAAACATAAATATGTGTGTGTAGACATATACCTATACATGTATCAACATTTGTGTGCATTATATATATTCATGTGTGTGTGTGTGTGTGTGTATGTGTGCATTATATATGTTCATGTGTGTGTGTGCATGTGTTTGTATACCTATGTAGCTATGTAAACTTATACACATATGAGCATTTGTGTGGTGCATGCATATGCTTGTGAAAACACAATCTCCAAATTTAAACTAGTGCTAACCATTTGGTCTTAATATTTTTTCTTATGCACGAGTTTAAGTACATTATATCATATATGTGTATGTTCAAATATATGTTTGGATTGTGACGCAAATTTTATATTAAAAGAAATTATGCATTTGGAGTGAAACATTACATCAAAATAGGGCAGGAACTAAGTGGCAGATTGAAACAAAAATGAAATATTCCTAGCTACTAGTACTCCAAAAAAGCCATACTACCTTTAAAGCATCATTATTATATGTAAAGGTGCACACTTTCCAAAAAACACCTATAATTTTACAAAATATAACAAACATACTCATTTAATGGGTAGGGGAAGCATTAGGGGACATGGCATATGGATTCTTGCCCATTGATCCATAACATTCTTGTTTACAAACTAGCCCCTTTATTGGCCAATTTGTCTACATCTTGATTATTTTATCAGAGAACATGAAACATCTTGCAAGGTTGGAATTTGGGAAGGGGCACTATTATATTTTTCAATTTACTATCTTTTGGAAGAGTGCCAATGAACAAATGACGAAGGAGGGCTTTGATATTTTTAAATTTAATATATTTTGGAAGAGAGAAAAAGATCAAATGAGGAAGGATGGCTTTGATTTTTTAAAGTTATTTTCCAATTTATGATCTTTGGAAGAGTGCGAAGGATTATCTTGTAGTTTTCAATAATTATCATATTTTTTAGATTGTAAAGATGAGCTAGAGGTAAGCTTGAACAATTGCATATACCTTTGCCTGATTCTGTGATCTAGTTCCCAACCCAAAACATGAGTTGTATCAATAGGTCCCTCAAGGCGAAAAATAACCCCATCGTCCCTGCAACCTCAATATATCTATATATAGGCATACATGCTTATAACTTTTTCCAAGGAAAGCCATGTAGCATTCTATTTAAGAAGAAATGAAAATATACATTCCATACTTGCCCGAAGTAGTCATCAAAATGACATTCAATGGATGTTTTAAAGTCGTAATTAGACTTGAAATAAATTGAGTTGTGTAATGGGAGTCTTATTGAACTTGGATAGGAATTGGTTGATGACATGGTTTATTAACCAAGTTAATTTGTAAGATTTTCAAAAATTTTTGCTAGATTTTGTCATATTCTTACCAAAATTTCACACTCCCATGAGCTGGATTGCACACAGGTCACACATGTGGGTCTCTAGAAGAAAATCAACAAATTTGTTCATATATATACCATTTAAGTCTAAATATAACAAAATGGCATTGAGTGCAATGCATATTCAAAACACAATACATAAACACAAGGCTCTTAATGGGCCTTTAGAGTTAAAAAAATCACATGCTACAAGCTACTAGCCTACTACATATCGCTTATGAACACGAGAAGTCATCAAACTAATCACTAATGTTGGAAATGGGTTCTTGTTGCACGAACTTTATGAACATCCTCTAGCCTAGACTTGTTGGACTCATGAACATCTGCAATAGTAGTACTAGTAGTACCATGATTAGTGATTGCCTTGCATAGTGCTACCAATAGTGGATCACCATTCAAAATAATCCTCCCCAAGTCATCAAGATCAAACTTTGTTGGGTGCATCTTCTCTACCCATTTTGAAGTTGGACCAATATCATCCCAAACAATGAGATTTATATTAGGTCTTTTGTTTAGTCATTGGTTATGACTTCATTGGAGTATGTGTTGCATGAAAATGAGATCATGTAATTGTTGTTGTTCCAAAGTATTTCTCTTATATGTTTGAATTTGCTTAAACATAGACCAATTGTGCTCACATTTGGAAGTACTACAAGTTTGATAAGGCATCCATATTTCAAACTTTTGTAGTTGAGTATATTGGCTACAAAATTACTCCCATCAATGTGTTATGATTAATTATTAAATCGATACAATCAAAGATATAATTAGTTAATGCAACAAATTAGTTTGACTTTGGTTAATAATTTCAAGCATGTAAAGTTTAAACAATTGAACTCAAATTTTGGAATTGCTTAACTAGTTGGTCCACATTAGTTTGTAATGTTTGCTAGTTTTTTCCAAAGGTACCTATGGCTCTACTATAAAAATTGATTTATAGGTGTATTTCTATTTATTGATAGTCGTTGGGGATCATGCACCCTGGGTACTTGTACTATCCATTTTTGACCTTCCTAGTTTGTTCTTCTCCAGAGTAGGTTTTGTAATCGTCCATTAGGTTTTGGAAATACCAAGCAACATGTATGGGTTAATGGAGTTGATTGTTCCATTTGTTATCAATGATTCCATAGATAGGCCCGTACTTGGCTAATATATCCTTGTAGGCCATCTTTATCTTCTCATTTTATTGATCTATTGCCTTATAAATTTAACCCATGGCCAATTTGAACTTTTCAACTTGGAAAACTAAGTTGGGAGGTGAGGCACACCAGCTTGAAGTGTAGTTAACCTAGAAACAATAACAATAACAAGAATAACAAGAGAACATAAGAGCATCAAGGAAAAATGTCTTGGTTTATTATGTTTTCCAAGTGGCCTTTATATAGGAAAATAATGGGCCCACTAAAGATTCACATAGCTTGAAAGCTAGAAATATAAAAGTACATGTTTACAGAACAATACACATAGAAAGTAAGATGCTGGAAATGAGGGGTGTGCCCTTCCAGGATGTTTCTTGATTGTGTAGAAATTTTGAATAATAAACACATATTCAATGGAGATTATCCTGATCATGTACTATTGCGGAATACATACACAATACATAAGCTCCTCTACGTTGATCATCAATATAGCAGCATCAATAACAATAAAACATCAAGAGCATGCACACATAAACACAATATGTAACCCGGGGAAAGAATACAGCTGAAAACCCCAACTATCTGTATATTAATGATTGAGACATGTAACATTACACAGCATAATACTTCTCACAAGTATCTCCACCTCTGTTACACACAATACAGCTCAGATCTGATCTCCAAATCTCTTCCACTGCTTGCCTGCCTCCACTGCTCAAGAACTGATGAGAATGGCACACCAAACTCGTTTTTCACCTGCAAAATAGTCACTCAC
>APFE030195427.1:30206-40559 GCA_000404065.3 Pinus taeda | reverse complement strand
GTGGTTAAAACCCTCAAAGAGGGAAACAGTCCACGACCTGAGCCAACGCGGCCACTTCAAGCAATTTATTAATAAAAGAAGGAAATTTTACATAAGCTTCTCTCATGAATGGTTAAACTACAAATGACCCTCCATGCTCTTTAAATAGAGATCATGGACCAATCGGGTGTTAAGCCACAGATCAAGTGTCGGTAATACCGAGGAGAGACTGAACCGTCGGATCACTACATATCGTGACCGTCGGATTGTAAGTTACAAAAGTACATGGTAAAGAAACACACTTTACCTAACTCTACACTAGACCAAGTTATACTTAACTATTTCCTATGTGTCGGAATATCCTAACACCTATGAGGTTGATACTATGCATTTGAATGAAGGTTCCTATTGTTGCCATGATCCCCCTAGTTTTTTTGTGAGGCTGGATATCCCGATTATGGTACAAATGAGGCTTAGAAAAGGTTGGTGAATGTTGTGCCACATGTATAATATAGAATTAAGGTGTTACCCTTAAAGTGTACCTGTGTACTCTACCCAAATGTGAGGGTGTTTGGGTTGTCATTATGCTTTGGATAGATGTAATCATTATGCCTCAATGCTCGAAGAGAACGTTGTTGCTATAAATGAGAGTGCATGCTGGCTATAAAAGTTGGTTGTACAAGCGAATCTAGTGAGATAATGGTCCATGTGGTTGTGAAAAGGAAGATAGTTTGCACTAGGTGTGTTTGGGAGTAAGGGAGTTTTTGTGATGTTGGATTGTATTTTAGACGTGTTGGAGAGTTGCTTGTCTATATTTTCTTGGTTCCTATTGAGATTAGTGGGGTGAAAGGATGAAATGGTTGGATAACTAGGAATAGAAGGGGTTGTTGAGAAGTCTCTGGGGATGTAGTATATATGGTGGTTGTAGGAACAAGGAGGGGTTGAAATCTGAGTGAGAAGTCCTAAGGTATTGTAGGGAATTGGGGAATGGATAGGGATAGTGAGTATGGCTTGGGATGAGGGCTAGGAAAAAGGGACTATGTGGTACATTGAAACATGATAACAATGGGAGGGAGAATATGCAAGGAGAGACATTTATGGAGGTGGAGTCAATAAACTACACTTTAGTGAGGAGGACTAGTCTTAGTTGTTAATTTATAGGCTCTATTGTCTGTGAAAAGATTATAGGTTTTACGTGAGCATGATAGAGAGCCTTTACTTATTATTAGTAGGGGTGATAGAGGATCATATTAGAATAGTAAAATGTTGGAACACTGGAATCAATAATGTCTTTGAAAGGTCTAATGATGAATGTCACGACACAACATTTAGTGATTAGCAATCGGGGACCATGTTGTTGAACCCAATTGAGATGATAAGGAGAGGGAAGGGATATGAAATTATAGGCTTACACTAAGTTGTGGGATATATCTATATATATATATATATATTTAAATTCGATTTATCTAGTATGAATGTGGCAAACTAGTATTTAATCTAGCTGATATGGGTGAAAAGTAAGTTGGGAAATAGAAGGGTAAGGAGAAGAAGATAAGGGTTTGTTGTGCTAGGGTTTGGTTAGGAAACAATTTTTGGGCTTGATGGAGGGGAGGGATTCGTGGATGGGTCATTAGATTCAAGGTATGATTGAATGATAAACAATGCATGATGTAGCTTGATCTTTTAGGACATGACAATTTGCGTAAGAATGAGTATAACTTTAATGGAAGTGACACTTTTTGATCTTGGCTAGGGGATGAATGATCAATGAATTTAGGTTTGTGAGGTTGAATGGGAGAAAGTATTGGGCTAGTAAGAATATTACAAGGATTAGAATTGGTAGTAATGTTATGGTTTTGAGAGGGTTAGAAATTATGATGTTGTTGTACTTTTATTTCGAAAACTAATGGAAAAATAAAGACTTGGTCAATGGATTTTCTTTCAAACAAACAACTTCAAAATGGAAAACAGAAAAAATCCAAATTAAAATTGAGAATAAGTGCCTCATTTGGATTTGGAACCTAGAATTGAATATATAGTCGTGTGAATACGTTAATATAACGTTGCATTGTTTTTCTAGGCACTTGGTGGAGTTGTGACCACTTGCATGAGATTGAAGATGTACCTTGTAAGATAAAAATGCTGCTAGATAACATCACAAAGTGCACCCATTTGGTGAAAATATTTGTAGTAGTTTTGGAGTTAGCATCATCATTAAGATCAATGTAGTATGCTGGTTCTATATATTGAGAATGCCACAAAGTTTGAGTGATCAATTCTAGATTGTTGTTGGCAAGGAGAAATTATTGAGGATATTTTTTGTTAATGATTGTTTGGAGGTAGGCTATGAGGTTGTGGATCCAAGAATATATGGTTTCTTTGTTCACTTGTCCTCCATATTTTGGTAAGGTAATTTGGTATCTCGTTGGAAGATGGAGGGTTGCGGTTTTTTGGTTATTGATTTTTGTAATAGTTTCATGTACTTTGGATAAAAATGAGCTTGATATGCTTTGGTCTCGTTAGTTAAGGATTATGTCTAGGAGTAATTAGATATTTGAGTAGCTAAGGACGCTAAGAGATATAAATGGCTAGAGGTGAAAGAGTTTGATCTTATTGATTGTGGGGATGTTGAGACTTGCAAGAGATAGCCCATTAGAGAAGGATGGGTGCTGAGATAGGGAGCAACTTAAAGGGGAGTAAATATCCATTCTAGAATGCTATGATTTGGTAGGAGAGTGCTTTCCAAGGCTATAAAATGAAGAAAACTAAGTCACTAGCCTGAAATAATGGAAAGGGAGATTTGGGTGGCAGGTTTGATCTAAGGAACCATATATGCCATTGTCTTTTTACTAGAGCAAGGCTTATACATCAATTTTGGACTGAAGAAGGGAGAGTATTGAAAAATAGGTGTAGACATGAATTTGGGTGGAAGGGAACACTCCAAAAGAACTAGATATACATTTTTTCCATTAATATATGAATATTTTGGGTCGGGTGTTGAGCCTAGTATCTTAATATTGAAGAATGAGGACACCTGGACCAATGCTTTGATTCTAAATGAGTTATATTTGAACCTGCAGCTAGTCAACCCTAGTTGAGAGGTGAAGCACACTAATTTGAAGAGAAACTAATTAAAATAGGAAAAATAACAATAATAACAAGAGAACATAAGAGCCGCAAAGAATCTGGATCAATTTATAATGCTGGCAAACTGGCCTTTATGTAGGAAAGCAATGCGTCTATTGAAGATGTACATAGTCAAAAGGTTGAGAAAGAAATTACAAATAATTCTTGTAGGCAAATCAAAGGATAGAAATATCAACTGCATGCTTACACAACAATACACACAATAAATAAGATCTAGAAATGAGGGGCGTGCCCTCCCTTGAAGGGTTGGATGTTGCTGGATTGATGAGTGCATTCTCATTGGGGATAATGCCCTAGTTGTCTGCATATTTATTGAGGTAAATTTCACTGGGTTGAGGGATGCATCCTCTCAGGGGAGGATACCTTGGCTATATTTATCATTGGCTGAGTTGGGCACCATTTCTTAGACTGATGCATCCTAATCGGAAAGGTTTCCTAGGATATATACATCATAAGCTCTCCCCATCCACCAATCAAAACTCCTTAATAAGGGGCTTGGAATTTTTCTCAACCTCTATTAAGTTTTTCCAAAGCGAGTTCTATTTTTTTCTTTTCTTTTTGATGACTTTCCCATCTTGTTTTCAACTCCATTGAGATTCATTCCATTTATCACTTAAAACATCCTTGTAAAATTCTATCCTATGAAAAGGTTGATTACAATGTGAGGATCTTGCTGGAAAACCTAACAAACTCCTTACATTCCATGTTTTTCTGCAATAAGTTCATACCCATGAGTGGTTGTATGTATTTTGAATTTCTCTTGGCATGAACTACAATGTTCTTGAATCAATCATGTTTGCTTGCATCTTCAAGCATGAGGTCTGTGATGGTTCGAACAACATTTTCCACCACCTCCTCCACAAAACCTTCCAAAAGATTAAATAACAATTTTGTATCTTTCACCCTATCAAATTCATCAACTAATATCAAAAGTATGGTCCCTTGTGGGTAAGGGACATGGAAATTTATTATGGTACTGTTCTTTCCATCCCTCCATCCATTTGACATGGTTTTACATTCATTTTTTCCCATGAATCTCTATAACACTTGAAGTATTCATTGATGGACCCATCTTCGTTATGCAGAAGAGTTCTCCTTAGGTCGTGCTCATGTGCTGCTCTCACCTTGTAAATTTGAAAACAAATTTGATATAATAGGACACAAAGTAACCTTTGGCATGTGATCAAGCAACAAAAGGTGAGATCTAAAATATTTTGAAATAATTTGGTAGACATTTCTTGCATGCAATAGCTTAAATATGGTAAATAAATAGAAATATAAAGGTGCTCTAAGTGATAAGTATTATTAAAATAGAGTCCTAAGAAATTATTAAATACTGTGAAAAGAAACAATAATGTACCAACAAATTCCAAGAGCCAGAAAGAAGGTGTAGTCAAAAGTTATTTTGCATTAACCAAAGGGTTGATTGCACCATAGAGACAGATACAATACTGGTCCACTGAATGATCCTTGCACAAAGTATAGAAGCTCAAATAGGGTAAAAGAGGTATGGGGAGAGAACATTGTTGCTGAAGAAAATCCAATTGCTAACCAAGAGCGACCCCCTCTTTTTATTAACTAGAGGTCAAATTAGCCATGAAAAATTTCCCTAGATCAATGCACATTTATGAGTTCAGTAGAGTGAAGGGTCCATGCACTTCACCTCAAGTGAATACACTTGTTGTTGAACTGGCATGTCAAGTGAAAATGGAGTTACTCTCAGTCAATTGATGAAGAACTGGTTTGAAATAGTCATGTGCCTTGTTCTTCTTGAGATGCACAATAGTGAACTAAGCATTGAGTGGAGAGAAAATAACTATGTGCTTTGTTGACTAGCTAAGAGGTTAAGGGAAGTTAAGCATGTGACCTTGTCCAAGTGGAGTGTTTCCTCCTTGCTAAGTGATGTAGAGATGGCCATGAGACTAGCTCAAGTGAGTTTGTTCTTTGGTTGATTGTGAAAAATGAAGACAGAAAGCCATGTGCTAAAGTAGAGTGAAGATGATATGAGTTTGAATTGTGATAAATTGATGTGAAGCACTCCTAAGTTCAATCCAATAGAGAATGCATCCTAATTAAGTGATGCAGGCATCTAGCTAACTCACTCTCATGCCACTTCACTCCCTAATCCATGCATGTCACTTAATAGTATCTAGTTTATCACATGCATGGGATCTGATGATTCAAGCACGACTCTAATGAACTCAAGCACTTTCTAGACCACCCATTTTCATGCATGCACATGTTTGTATCTCGCATGTGTCCTAAATTTTCCATTTGACAACCCTAGGAATTTCCACACATCACCTTGCATGCATTCCATGTGTCATTTCTAAAACTTAACACATGTGACCATCACAACTTTCTTCATCGATGGCTACTGCTAAGAATAAAAGGTCTTTTCATGCCCATGAAATTATACTCATCACACTTGATTTTAAGTGAAGAGTCTGAATATGGATTTAGAATTGACATGAAAGCCCCTGCTAAAAATAAAAATGTCTTGCATGCTTCCCAGAAATAGCTCATCACAATTGTGAGCTCACAATGATCTCAAATATGTCATCACCTTTGATATACAAACCTATGAACCCCACCTCCTAAAAAGTAGGACTACTAATAATAGGCATCCTCTCTAAAAATGATGGAAAAACTACGAATATCTCTAACTTTGAATCAAGATCATATCACTGAGCCATCCTGATTGTGACCCTTGTGGGTACCACTTTTGGTTTATATGAAGCTGTCTTTGGAAATGAATCTAAACACCAACATGATCAAGTTAGTGGCCATTAATCCTTCAGTTTTCAAAGGATCATATCTGGGGGTTAGCAATTTGTTTTTAGTGGGGTGAGATATTGATTTGTATTGGTTGTGTTTGTGCTCAACAAATAAAAGCTCTCTTATTGATGTTGTTCATTTCCACATGTGAGCCATTGTAAGATGAGAATGTCTTGTGTTGAATTTTGCATTGTTGATGTTTTGGGATACTCAAGTGCAGTCTATCATCGAGACCTAAATCCTTGAGATATCAAAGGAGCATCTTTTCTTATATATACAAATTTCATTTTAAAATTCTTACTAAGACAATGTTGGCTCCTTTAAGAAAAATATAAATGAAAATAAGCAAATGTTCTAATGTGTCATAGAAGGACTAGGGAAGCAAAATTACCATGCATGAATGATAGGCTTCCTTGTCTTGCTGTTCCTAAGACTGTTTATATATTCAAATTATTATTTCACTTGAATCTCTATTGCCTCTCTAATTTGTCTCTTTGTATATTTGATGACTTTTGCAATCACCTTAGCCTTTTTGATATATATCTAATGGTTGGTGCTATCGGTGTATTTTGCTAAGGCATTTTTCTCAATGAAATTATGCCTACTATCTACAAAAAATGTTCTTTTATTCTTGTTTGTATTGTGTTACTTGTTTCTCTAATAAATGTTCTTTCACAAGAGCATGGAATGGAGTAGATTCTCTTTTGTTCCTTTGGATCTATATAGTCTTTCATGGAGTTTCCTTACCTCATTTCAAAATACAATACCACCTTTCATTTATAATACTCCTTTCTAATCAAAATTGTGATCAAATTTACACATAAAATGTAGTTGGAAATGGTACCCCACTTTACAAATCAATACCGAGGAATCAAAAGAAGGAACCCAATGGACAACATTACATAGATATTATGAATTCCTTTTCAAGGAACCCATGTACTATCTTATGGTAACAATGAACTACCAATTTTGACCTTACGCGGATTCATTACCATCTTTTAGATGACATCCCAGTCTCCAGTGAAAATGAATAACCCAAAACTAACCTAGAAGTTTTGTTTTAATTCTATACTTGATAAGTTGTCAATTAACTTGATAAGGATTTACCAAACCATTGTAATGGTAATGTCACTTATTTGTCAATTTTATGTGATAAAGAAATTTAAATGCAATTCTAAAACCAAAATAAAACCAACTTTTGGTGTGGGATTTATTTATTTTATTCAATGTGTGGTATTTCGTATTACCAAGATAGCTACATGATTTGGTGGATCAAGAAAGCGCTCAAAATTCAAAGTGCTCAATCTAGCTCAAAACTATCGCCAAAGCGTAGATCTCATCACCCTGAATCCAAAGCAACTCGTTTCAGTCAAATACGAATCAGATGCTCTCAATATCACGTTCTGTTTGTTTTGGGAAACAAATAAAAAAATTGAAAAATGGTTTGTAGGGATGCCCAGTTAGCAGTCCGTACACTGACTGGGTCCTTCATCAACCAATGGTTGGTTGACATTTGGCATCAGCTGATTGGTTGAGGCATCGTTAATTTTCATTGGTTAAATGTTTGTTATGGTGGACCAATGAGGGAGTGCCACATGGGCCAACTAGTGGCTGCCACGTGGAATTCTCATGGCTAACCAAAATTTTGTATGGAGGCTGAACATCCCCCGAGGAATCGAACACCAGACCTCGCATAGACTAGGAAAGACCTCCGCCAACTTTGCTACAATGTTACTTGACCTATATAGTAGTGTGATTGTATTGAAACTTTAACCGTTGGCATGTTTGGGGTAGGGTTGGGGCTAAGTCCCAACCTTGGTCACCGCGCCCAAGAGAACCAAGGGGTGGGATCGTGGGCCAGGGTTTAGCCCCAGCCCCATGGTCACCGCCCTCCATACAATTCATTGGACCCATGGGTGAGAATTGTTGGCGGATGAAAAGGAGGCCAGCCCTGGGCCATATGAAAGTCTATATTGTTGAAAATGCAACAAGATGATGGAGCTTAGTGAAAAGAAGTCGCCTTCACTAAGTGTACCCGCAGGCTATTTTTGGCGCAAAGTCTATTTTTAGACATATGGATCATGATCTATGAGTTGCAGGATGTTATTTATGGATGTTTGGTCATGTTGGTAAAAATAGATGGACTTCTATTTTTAGACATATGGGCGGAGTCTATTTTTAGACGGTCAGTCTGAAAATAGAACAGTGGAATATTATTGGCTCTTAATAATATTTAGATTATAAACATTATCTTATCCTCTTGCAGCACTTCAGTTCGAGCTACGGATGTGGCACATGAAACTGTGAGAAGGAAATACACTTTTCTTATGGGTTAGTTGAGCTATTGCATGAAGGACTTCAGTTAGAACTCAAGTGATTGAGTGTGGTGGAGTTGAATGAGGAGTTGATGGAGTTGTGTTCAGTTTGACTTAGTTGAACTAGTTGTATTTAGTCCAACTGATCAATAGACCAAGTGATAAGTGGTTTGAATTAGTTATTAATTAATTCACTAATTATTAACTCATAAAGCAACTGAAGAATACATTAGTTAACTCAGTGCATGGACAGTTTAGTGGAGACAAGTGTTAGAGGTGAGTGAAAGGGCAAAACAACTGTCAGTTGTGACTATATTTGTGCATGAGATTTGTACAATAAATGGATTGAGTATTGCCAATGAGGATTGCATGGTATATCCAAGGGAAATACGAATTTGGATCATTCATTCATCAGTATTCTCATGCAGGATTGCGCAGTGGAGGTAGGCAGCAGCGGAGGAGATTTGAGCCAGTGATTGATTCAGATCTGAGCTAGTTTGTGTGTAACAGGTGGAGATAGTGCTGAGTACTTGTGAGGAGTATTGTATTATGTATTGTTACATGTTCTAAATCAATATAATATACAAATAGTTGGGGATTTTCAACTTTATGCTTTCCCTGGGTACATACTGTGTTGATATGTGCGATTGATGCTTCAATGTGCGCATGCGAATGTTTCTTAATACTGCTAAATTGATGATCCATGTAGAGGAGGTTATGTATTATGCATGATTACATAAATAGTGTATAATCAGGATAATCTCTGTGAATAAGTGTCATATTATTCAAAATTTCTACATGGTATCGGAGCCCTTTGATTTGTAGAACAGGTTATACATGATATCGGAGCAAAGTTGATCATCAGATCTATTATTCAGAAAGTGTTTCCATTTTATTTCTTCAGGCAGAGTCTGTAATCGGGAAAGGTATCCTCTGGTTTCATCCTTCTTTTGGAAGGTGAGATATCCGGTGAATGCCCATATAGTTGATCTCTGTACAAGAAATACTTTGTTCTCATGAATTTTAGATCAGAAGCGATTGAGTTTTGAGCTGGTGGAATTCGAATTTGCAGCAGTGTTTTCTCAGTATCGAAGTTGAAATGTCTTTCAATGGATTGCGATTGGAGTATGCCTTTGAAGGCAACTCGAACTATATTGCATGGAAGGACAAGATGGAGGTGGTGTTAGATGATAATGGGTTGAAGGAGTTCATAGATGAAGATGTCCTAAAACCTACTGATGCTGCTCAAGTCAGGGATTGGCAAAAGAAGACATCAAAGTGTCGAAGGATTCTATTGGAGGGCGTGAGGGATCAAATTGCGTCTAGCCTCCATGAAAAGGCTTCTCCATACTTGATGTGGAAAGTGTTGATAGATCTATTCCAAAGCAAGAGCGACCAGAGGAAGTTGGCGCTCAAGGATAAACTCAGAAACATAAAGTGTGAGAATGGGTGACAGTATTCCCAAGTATCTCTCGAAGTTCACTCAGTGTCGAGATGAACTGGGAAGTGTGGGGGTTACTGTCGATGATGAGGACTTGGTGAGCTTGGCTCTCCTTGGTCTTCCGAAGAGTTGGCATTCCTATCAGGACTTTGTCAATGGTCGGGAGAAGTTGCCAGGATGGGAAAGACTATGGTCAGATCTTGTGCAGGAGGAGATCAGGCGGAGTACCAGGGACAGATCTTCGTCAAAGGGAGCTGATGAAGAGAATTGTACTTTGGCTGCCAAAGCAAAGAAAGGGAAGAGCAAGAAAGCTTCTCAGTCTGGTGCGAAAGGCAAGAAGCAGGATATGTCCAAGGTGAAGTGTTTTCACTATCACCAGCATGGACACTATGCCACAAATTGTCCGCAGAAGAAGAAGAACAAGCAAGCTGCTGGATCAGTAGGGGGAGAGGCCTTAGCTTCTCAGTTTGAGCTTGATTTTTCATTGATCGCATGCTTGGTTTCAAGTGTGATGGGATCAGTGTGGTTCTTGGACAGTGGTGCGTCTTTTCACATGACGGGAGATAGAGATTTGTTCTCTGATCTGGAGGACAAAGATCTTGGAGTGCACATCGAAATGGGCGATGATGGTAGATACAGTGTGACCGGTATCGGTACCATTTCCTTTGAGAGGGAGTTTGGTAAACCCTTTGT
>APFE030195427.1:1002-29329 GCA_000404065.3 Pinus taeda | reverse complement strand
ATAGTTGGGGGTTTTCAGCTTTATGCTTTCCCCGGGTACATACTATGTTGATATGTGTGATTGATGCTTCAATGTGCGCATGTGAATGTTTCTTAATACTGCTAAATTGATGATCAATGTAAAGGAGGTTATGTATTATGCATGATTCCGCAAATAGTGTATAATCAGGATAATCTCTGTGAATAAGTGTCATATTATTCAAAATTTCTACATATATGACCACCAACGGAAGAGTAGGAGGAGCTAGTAGCTAGGCACTTACAGTGGGGGCTAGCCCCAAGCCATATGACCACCACATGATCTCACCACCAGCAGATAGAGAGCATATTCCTCAATGCAGAATTTAATCGCTAAGCACTTGGTTTTATGGAGCGTGATATGACCGTGTGTCAAGCGGTTGGGGGCCTGACCGGTGGGGGCGGGTAATTAGCCTTGACCCCTGGGTTAGCTTACTCTAGATGAGGATACAAACAAACTTTTAGAATTAATTAGGTATTTACCTTATATCAAGGACAAACAAGTAAAAATTCAAAGATACTTTAGTGGGTTGCCTAAATTATTTAGAGACTAGATCGAGTTCGATGAATCCAAAGCATTGGAAGATACTATATGGAAATTCAATAATTTCTACAAAAAATCAAAAAATAAGACTAAGAACTAAATGGATTGGAATAAGAAATATCAAAACAACTTCAAAGGGAAAGGATTAAAACCCTTTGGGCATGAGTAGATGGGAAAGGGGGAAAATCACTACTCATGCCAAAGGTGAATTCCAGTGGACACATCCTGCTAACAGAGAGCAGCCCTTCAAACCATCCAGAGAAGAAGCCGAGGGGTTCAAGAAACTTCAATGTCGGAACAATGGAGGAAAACACCTGTGAAGGGATTGCTCTCAACCATAAAAGCCGAATGAAAAAAGTTTATACAACATGGAAGAGGCAGCGATGGTGAACAACATAGTTCAAATTATGCCTCATATTGACATTGCATTGGAAAATCGACAAGCAAATCACCAAGATTTAGTCATCGGAATGGAAAGTAACATCATTAATCAATCTATTTCAATTTTAGTTGTTTTAGGATCTAATCTTAGTTATATTACCCCTAAAGTTGTAAAATATTTCACCATACAAAAGAAAGAGCATACCAAGCTGTAGATGGTTCATTTGGCTATGAGAGTCAAGAAGAGAGTAACAAAATTAATGGAGTCATGCCACTTAGAATTGGATGACATGGTTGCAACAATGAATTTGAACATACTCTTGTTTTTTTCGTATGGTGTATTAATTGGCATGGACTGGATGGTAGACCATAGAACCAAGGTGGACTATTATAATAAGTCATTTGAATGCCTTGATGATGAGGGCAGGGAAAGAACACTGCAAGGAAGGAGGAAACCTATTTCTATCAAACATATTTCAACATTACAAGCAATGAAGTGTAGTACAAAAGGGTGTACTCATGATTCAGGTGAACAATGTAGCAACGATAACAAAACTGAATTTTAGAACCACCCCATTTTACAACAATACAACAATGTATTTCTAGATGAAATACGAGGGATACCACCTAGAGAGACATCGTGTAACAACCGCCTCTTACATCTACCCAAGTAACTGACCAATCGGGGTAAAAATGTGACGAGAAGTTACTATGATATGATTCAAATCCCTATGTGTCAGTTAAGGAAGTGGAATAGACGAAAACACACTGTAACAACCTTGGTTTAAAATCCATGTATATTATATAAGGCCATAGTGATGGGACATGTATTCTAAGCTGAATGGTGGGAAAACATGCTAATGGGTATTGATTCAGTTTATTATGGCTAAGGAAATTGGCAAAGGCAATGAATAAGGCTTTGGAAAGGCAAGAGGCATTAATTGGAACTCTATTTGTGAAAATAATGGAAATTAGGAGAAAATGGAGGTGAAAGGTTACAAGTTGCATGTGAGGAGGAAAATGAAGGAAAATAATGGAAATTGGAGAAAATAGAGGCCTCATTAATAAAAGGGCTTCTGAGGATCAGTGGGAAGGACTTGCTCAGTTCAGTATTGGAGCTCTCTCATTATTCTGTTTCTCTCTCTCATACTCTTGGAGACTTAGAGTTTTCTTGGAGAACTATTGGAGGGTGTGGTATAATTGGATTCTTGGAGCAAGAAGGAAAATGAAGAGAAGGAAAGCACAAGTGGGCATCAAGATCAGCAACTACAATAGTTTTTCTTGCAGGTACCGAGTTGCATGTATGTTTTCCTCATTAGTTTTGGCATGCATGATGCATGCATGTGGTTTCTTAGTTGTGATCTGTCACTGGCATGGAGGATTACCTAGATTGACAATGGATTTTCCTAGCCTTGCCATTTCCTAGATAACCATGGTGATTGTGGGTTACTTTTAGTGATTGTTTTGGTTGGTTCTCATGTTTCCTTAGCTTGGGTTGAGTTATTAGTTCCTGGAAGAATTGGTTGGACAAATGCTCTGGAAGCCCTGTAACGACTTGGGTTGAGTTACTAGTCTTGGAAGCCCTAGTTGGAAAAATTCTTTGGAAGCCCTGTAACTGCTTGGGTTGAGTTACTAGTCCTAGAAGCCTTGGTTGGAAAAACACTCTAGAAGCCCTTGGTGGGTTGAGTTACTAGTCATGGAAGCCTTGGTTGGACAAATGCTCTGGAAGCTTGGTAAAAGCTATGGGTTGAGTTACTAGTCCTGGAAACCTTGGTTGGACAAACACTGTGGAGCCCGGCAGTAGGTGTGGATTGAGTTACTAGTCCCAAGAGCTGGGTTGGAGAAAATTCTTTGGAGCCCTAGAAGGCTAGGATAGGGACCGATTTGATGAAGGTTTCATGTTGTCTGACCGTGAGGTGGAATCACTATTTGATGGGTTGAGGTGGATAGACTTTGAAAGCCCTGGATGAGTTTTGATTGTGATGTAGGAGCATCAGAACATCCTTAATCAAAATTTAAATTCAAAGCTATGAAAGGGGAAATGTGGACAATCATTGTAAACTGGGGCAAAGTCTATTTCAACAGAGCTAAATTGATGGAATTGATAAGTCTCTAGAAGGCTTGACTAAACGTAATTATCTGCCATGCATGCAAATAGAGAGATTTAGGGGTTTGATTGAGTGATTGTGGGAGAAACTCATGGATCTTAAATGATTCCTCCCTTTGTAATTTCCTATATAAGAGCGTTTGTGTTGTGTGAAAAGGATAGATAGGGGTATGAAATGTAGCCATAGGGAAATTTGTGATTCGGTCGTGAGGCCGTAGCCTGTAATCGAGTTTTGTTTATAATTGAAATATGCGTGTTATCTGGATTTTGTGTGTCTATGGATGTACATATATGTTATTTACTGTAATTTGATAATTGCGTGTTTGAGTGTAAGGGACGAAGTTCCTATGAACTTCGCCTTAGACAAAGTATGGCAGAGATAAATTTGTGGTGTAATGCGAATTCCACCGATAAGTGAACGAGAAATCCAAGAATAGATCGACAGGTGATGTTGGAAGAGATCAAACCACGTGTTAGGAGAAGGACAGAGTGGTCTTCGTAAGTAGTAAGTGGTATCTTGCGTGCCCTAAAGGCTGGGAATGGTATTTCTAAGTTTTATGTGATTAACCTTAGCAGCTGACATGTAGCACGAGAAAACCACTTGTCTCACACGCTCTCGATCTGATATCAGTCGTGCAATATTTCACGCGAGATTGCGCGGTAGCCGTTGGATCGAGTGGGATTGATCAACGATGGATATCGACCAAGCTAGTTGGTGAGCAGGTACACGATAGCCATTGGATTGAGGAATGAGATCGACAATGGAGATTTGGAGCACCAAAAGTCAAGTGTTAAAATGAATATGTCAGTTGTGCGACACACGGTTGACGATGATTAGTGGTTTGTTGTGAAGTCCACTAATTGAAATGCTTTCGATGTATACGTGGGCCCATAACCCATAGGTTCACATGCGAATTATGTAAAATTGCAGTTTCGCTGCATCAAAGTGGTATCAGAGAAGGGAAAGGTTTCCTGCGAGAATAAGTTTGCGTGCAAAAGAAGGAGGTACATTTATGTTAAATATTGGTGAGTTTGTGGTCTTTATATTGTCATACAGATAGTGATAGAAGAAGGTGAGAAGATTGCAACAACCTAGAGCCAGGAGTGCTCAAATGGTTCCAAAGAAGAAAGAACCAAAGAGATGCCGAAAGACTAAGCTCAAAGGAGATCAACTTGGTGAGGTATCATGTAGTAGGGAGTACTTGTTATTGCAAAGGTTTTGTTGCAGCTCACGGAAAGATCATAAAGGAAATTCCACAGAGGATGTGGGTAGATTTCTAAGGGATGAAGAAGGAATATGACTAGGAGGTCATAAAATTTTTGTACCTTGAGAGTCTGATGTAGGAGCATTGGAACACCCTTAATCAAAATTTAAATTCAAAGTTGTGAAAGGGGAAACATAGACAATCATTCCAAACCGGGGCAAATTTTGTTTATAATAGAGCTAAATTGATGGAATTGATAAGTCTCTACAAGGCTTGACTAAATGTAATTATTTGCCATGCATGCGAATAGAGAGATCTAGGGGTCTGATTGAGAGATTGTGGGAGAAACTCATGGATCTGAAACGATTACTCCCTTTGTAATTTCCTATATAATAGAGTCTATGTTGTGTGAAAGGGATAGATAAGGGCATGCAATGTAGCCGCAGGGAAATTTGTGATTCGGCCGTGAGGCCTTAGCCCGTAATCGAGTTCTATTTATAATTGAAATATGCGTGTTATTGTATTTTGTGTGTCTATGTATGTACATATATGTTCTTTACTGTAATTTGATAATTGCGTGTGTGAGTCTAAGGGACGAAGTTCCTATGAACTTTGCCTTAGACAAAGTATGGTAGAGATAAATTTGTGGTGTAATGTGAATTGCACCGATAAGCGAACAAGAAATTCAAGAATAGATTGATGGATGATATTGGCAGAAGATGAATGGCAGAGATCAAACCACGTGTTAGCAGAAGGACAGAGTGATCTTCGTAAGTAGTAAGTGGTCTCTCGCGCGCCCTAAAGGATGGAAATGGTATTTCTAAATTTTATGCGATTAACCTTAGCGGTTGACACGTAGCACAAGAAAACCACTTTTCTTGCATGCTCTCGATCTAATATCGGTCATGCAAGATTTCAATGAGATTGCGTGATAGCCATTGGACCGAGCGGGATTGATCAACGGTGGAGATTGGCCAAGCTAGTTGGCAAGCGGGTGACGCAATAGCCGTTGGATTGAGGAATGAGATCGACGGTGGAGATTTGGAGCACCAAAAGTCAAGTGTTAAAATGAATACATCAGTTATGCGACACACGGCTGATGGTGATTGGTCAGGTTTGTTGTGAAATCTGCTAATTGAAATTCTTCTGATGTATACGTGTGATCATAACCCACAGGTCCACTCGCGAATTATGTAAAGTTGCAGTTTCGCTGCATCAAAGTGGTATCAGAGCACGGAAAGGTTTCCTGCGAGAATGAGTTTGATTGCAAAATAAGAAGGTATAGTTATGTTGAAGATTGGTGAGTTTTTGGTCTTTATATTGTCGTACAGATAGTGGCAGAAGAAGGTGAGAAGATTGCAGCAACCTAGAGATAGGAGTGCTCAAATGGTTCCAAAGAAGAGAGAACCGGAGAGATGCCAAAAGACTAAGCTCAGAGGAGAGAAGCTTGGTGAGGTATCATGTAGCAGGGAGGACTTGTTACTGCAGAGGTTTTGTTGCATCTCACAGAAATATCATAAAGGCAATTCCACAAAGGATTTGGGTAGAATTTCTAAGGGATGAAGAAGGCATACGATCGGGAGGTCATAAAATTTTTATACCCCAGGAGTCTGATGCAGGAGCAGTAGAACACCCTTAATCAAAATTTAAATTCAAAGCTGTGAAAGGGGAAACATGGATAATCATTGTAAACTGGGGCAAATTCTATTTAAACAGAGCTAAATTGATGGAATTGATAAGTCTCTAGAAGACTTGACTAAATGTAATTATCTGCCATGCATGCGAATAAAGAGATTTAGGGGTTTGATTGAGCGATTGTGTGAGAAACTCATGGATCTTAAACGATTCCTCCCTTTGTAATTTCCTATATAAGAGAGTCTGTGTTGTGTGAAAGGGATAGATAGGGGTATGCAATGTAGCCACAGGGAAAATTGTGATTCGACCGTGAGGCCTTAGCCTGTAATCAAGTTCTGTTTATAATTGAAATATGTGTGTTATCTGGATTTTGTGTGTCTGTGTCTGTACATATATGTTGTTTAATGTAGTTTGATATTTGCGTGTGTGAGTGTAAGGGACAAATTTCCTGTGAACTTCGCCTTAGACAAAGTATGGCAGAGATAAATTTGTGGTGTAATCCGAATTCCACCGATAAGCGAACGAGAAATCCAAGAATAGATCGACGGATGATATTGGTGGACGATGAATGGCGGAGATCAAACCATGTGTTAGTAGAAGGACAAAGCGGTCTTCGTAAGTAGTAAGTGGTATCTCGCGTGCCCTAAAGGATAGAAATGGTATTTCTAAATTTTACGCGATTAACCTTAGCGGTCGACACGTAGCACGAGAAAAATAATTTTCTTGCACGCTCTCGATCTGATATCGGTAGTGCAAGATTTCACGTGAGATTGCACGATAGCCCTTGGATTGAGTAGGATTGATCAACGATGGAGATTGGCCAAGCTAGTTGGCAAGCGGGTGAGGCGATAACCGTTGGATTGAGGAATGAGATCGATGATGGAGATTTGGAGTGCCAAAAGTCAAATGTTAAAATGAATATGTCAGTTGTGCGACACGCGGTTGATGGTGATTGGTCAAGCTCATTATGAAGTTCGCTAATTGAAATGCTTCCGATGCATACGTGGGCCCATAACCCACAAGTCCACATGCGAATTATGTAAAGTTGTAGTTTTGCTACATTAGATTGATGTGTTTTATGAGATCCCACATTCATGCTTGGAATATGGCATGGGGGTGAATAACTGAAGAGAGATTTGGATCAACCATTCTACAGTCGGGTGGAATGTGGAAGTCCCATCCCGGGTTTGGATTTTGCATTATTAATGAAAGGTTAATTCTCCTGGTATTTATATGAGTACTATGATGGATTATATGTGGTGTATATGGCTATTATTTCATTGATATTTCTGTCCCTATTATGCTGGTTATGTATGTGTTTTATGAAAGCAACTATGTATGGATTTCACCATGTTTTTACTTGTAATTTAATGATCAATGTATCTATGACCTATTGGATGAAATGGAAGCTAGTGTGATAAGGAGACAATGCTTCTTAGAGAATCTCAGATAAGTATGCGACCCCTATGTTCAGATATGTTATTTACACCTGTACATTACACACTTGCAATATGTTTGATGAAATTTCTGTCATGGCTAGTAGGGGTCCAGTCAAGGTCTTGAACAAGTCTTTGATTTAGTACTGTCATTCCCATGTTATTTTATTGATTTGAAGAAATGGTTCAATTCTGCGCAATAACTTGGGCTTTGGGCCTGAAAAAGTGGCTCAAATCTCATTCACTAGAATAACACTGACAAATTGGGTCTCTGGTCGCTGGCAGACAAGCCTATGAGAGTGACTAAAGGGTTATAGTCACATGCATGCCTTATCACGGCAATGACTTTGGGTTTAATTCATATAAAGGATAGGTTAACTTAGGGGTTAGGCACCTAGAGTGGTGGATTAGCTCTTGGGGGTCATGAAGCACCTAAGGGAGGTCTGTATGTTGTGTTTCCATTGATTCAATTTCCTTAAGGTTACCTAGGAGGGTGAATCATATCATAGTATCCCATCGTTGCATGTTTACCCTAGCTAGCCGGTTGCTTGGGTAGACATGGGAGGAGGGTGTTAAAGAGTGGTATCAGAGTGTGGTTGTGCTCTCCTTAGGCTGTGCGTTGATTATGCTTTCATGTTGGTTGCATATGCATTCCTTATGCATGTAGTCCATGTGCTTGTTTCATTTGCATGGTGTTGATCATGGTTGTAGTGATGTTGCCATGTGAAGGTTGAAGGTGTTGTCATGGAGTATGTCTTCTTGTGTGTACAGTTGATTATGCATTTTTATGCATGCCAATGTTCATATTTTATCAAGTGCATGTGTTGTGGTTGTTGTTGTCATGCATGAGGACATGGTTTGTGTAGTTGATATGGTCATGCATTGATGATTAGACTCATGCTAGAATGATGTGTATATGGTTTGGTGCTCATGTGTTATATGTATATATGTAGTTGTTATGCATGTATGGTCTTGGTTATAACTATGCATGAAATGTAGGTCAAACATGCATTGTGAAGTCATTGTATGAAATTTAGGTCATCATGATGCTATTGGTTGTTATGATGCTAATGTGTTGGATGAGATAGAGCAGGAGGTGTAGATCATCATAATGAGGTTGCAACATTAAACTTTGGGATGAGAGCAGATTGTCATACAAGTTTTCATGTTGGGCATGTAGGTAAGTAAGTTAAGGATTGTTATATGGATTAGGTTTATATACATTAGGTTTATGTACATGTCTTTTGATGTTATGGTTACATTCACGATAAATCTTAGTTGATTAGTGTAGTTATATGCACATGAGTCAGATAGTCAAGAATGATAATAACCTGTGGTTGTATGAATTTATGTTGTTGTTTTATGTTAGATAACTTGATGATTAGGTTATATGTTGTTGATGAGCATGATATATAGCTTATTGTTGTTATATGCTATCACCTTGATGATTAGGGTTATTTCATTGAGATCTTGATGTTGTAATCTAGATTGGTCATATGCATGATGGTTATGTTCATTTCAATGAAGATCTTGATGTTATATGTATTGTGTTAACCTGGTTTGACCTATGAAGATGGTTATGGTTGTGATATTCAGGGATGAGCTAACATATTTATGATATGGTGTCGTACTAATCTAGACTAATCATACATATGTGATTGTTATGCATGAACGAAAAATGCTTATGAGCTTATGACGTGAACATGTTAGTTAGTTACTATTATGGATATCATGATTTATGTTTGAGTTGATATGTTGTGAAGTTGGTGCTAACCTGGATTGATTGTGCAGACAATATCGCCTCCCTTGTGATACATCAAGGTATGAGTTTTCTTATGTCATATATTTGGTACTTGACTGTTTGATTAGGACATCTATTTAGTGTTTAAGTGTTTAGTGTCTAGTTGATTTTTTAACATGGTATGTTGCAAGTTGGTTGAATGTTCGATAAATTACATAATACGACTATGTGTTCAAATGATCTTGTTTTAAGATGATTGTACTAATACATATGTGTTGTTAGGTCCCTATAATACTAGTGTATTCCCTTATTATTATTGTCATTATAGCCCCTTATTGTTATTGTTGTGCCATGTTGTCACCATATTGTTATTATTGTGCCCCATAGAAGCCCACTATTGTTATTGTTGTGCCCTTACATTATTATTGTTATGTCAACATTGACTATATTGTGACCCCTTAGATTCCTATATATAGAAAAGAGGTCTTGTCATTTGTATCATCCAAGAAATTTTCATTTGTGTAATGTAAATGAGGTTCCCCTTTGAAGAGGTTGATTTTGAAGTCGTTGCTCTATCTATTCTTCTATTTTTTGAACTGGTTGCATAAAAATTGGTATCAGAGCTTTGGATTCTAGGGTTTCGCTGCTTCAAACAGGACATCATGGAATTTTCACTATAACATTTTTTGTACGATGTTTTAGAAACTAAAATTAAAACCCATTTGATTCTAAATCTTGATGAACCTCAGGTCCAAATTTCAAATCTTGTCTGGCCATATTTTCTAAGATATGATTCAAGTAAGTAGGGTTTTTGCACGCTCGTAAATTATATCTCAAACAGGTGACCTGGGGAAAATCGTCATAACTGTTTTTCTGAGCATCATATTGAAATTTCATAAAAAGGTACAGAAAGAGGACAAAATTTAGTTTTTTGTGTATCGCTTTCAGGTCTGAAGGTCAAAACAATGACATGTGGAACTTCGTACAAGTTATCTTTATCGAACCCATCTATAATCAAGTCATCATGGGAGATTTGGAATAAATCTTTCTTGCAGAATCCAATCATGATCAGACTTGTGGGGTTGGAACGAGTACGCGGAGGACTACCACATGACGGAATTTTAGATCTTGGAGATCTGAAATTACAGAGATACAACATATTTAATATTGAGCTCCTACAAAGCCAAAAAATGTGTGTAGTCTTTTTAAATTTTTGCATAAGTTTGGTTTGAAAAATTAATTTGAAGGAATTCAAAGGACATAGTAAATCATAATTATCATTAATTGATGCCCCAAAAAAAGAAAATGGAAACACCTAGTAAGAAACCTAAAATTTCTAGCATGACTCATGAAGAAGAGGAATAAATGCAACATCTTATATCAAAATTACGAGACCAAGTGCAACAAATTTAACTCTCACAAAAAGTAACAGAAGCCAATATGGAAGGTTTAAACAAAGGCGTGGAAGCTAATATGGATGGTTTAAATAATGGCATGGAATATAAAACAGATGGTCTAAAGAATGGCATGGAAGCTAATATGGATGGCGTGGAAGCTAAGATGGATGGCTTAGAAGTAAACATTGAAGATTCAAAGAAAGACATGGAAGGTTCGAAAGGAGGTTTGGCAAAGTTGCTACAAGAAATGCTTCATAATGGTGAAAAGGTAGTAGAGGAAACTCATGATGAGAACAAAAGAAATGTTAGTCATGATTTCATAGAATCTAACATTGGATTAAAGACCCACCATGCTCCAAAGATCAATATGAGGAAGTTTGATGGCAAGGATCCCGTAACATGAATATTACAGATGGAGCAATATTTTGATCTCCATAATGTGCAAAACACACAAAAGGTACGTATTGTGACTTTATATTTGGAACCCAATCATGGTATAATGGCTTTTCTCTCGTAAACAAATTGTCACTTGAGAAATTTTTACGAAAGAAATGATAGCACATTACGAGGATACAAAAAACAACACATTTTTTAGCCAATTGATAAATCTCAAACAAAAAGGTTCAATGGTGGAGCACATTGAGGACTTCCAAAAATTGAATATAAAGGTAAATGATATTTCAAAGGAGCATAGGATTGATGTGTTCATAGGGACATTAAAGGACAACATCCAACATGAGGTTTGCCTTTGGGAGTCTGATTCATTACAGAAGGCATTCAGGTTGGCAAGAAAAATTGAAAGCAAAATTATGGAAACAAGGAAGCCTACCAATCACAACTATAAATATGGAAGTGTTGTTGCTCCTATCCTTCCACAACCTACAAGGTTGACACCACAAAAATTGGAAGAAAAAAGAGAAAAGGGGCTTTTTTCCAGTTGTGAAAGCAAATACACAAAAGGTCATAAGTGTGCTAACAAGAAATTATTTTACATAGATTGTGAAGAGGAAGAAGAAAAGGAACAAGAAACATGAAAAAGAAGAGGATACATACTAGGAAAAAAGCCCGGAGAAAGAAGAAATGAATTCGACCATATCTCGTAATGCATTGGCCAAAATAACCACTCCTCAAACTATCAATATAGAAAGACATATCAACAAGAAAAAGGTAATAGTGTTCATTGATTAAGGAAGTACCCATAATTTTATTCATTGTAAGATAGCGAAGGAATGAATTGCTTCTTATACCCAACACTAGTGTGTCAAGTGATGGTTGCAAATGGAAGAACCATAAATTTCTCTGGAAGATGCCATAATATCAAGCTATCCATGGGATAATATGTGTTGAATAGTCCAATGATTTCCATTCCAATGGGTGGTGCTGATGTTGTACTAGGAGTCCAATGGCTACAATCCTTGGGTACGATAGCTTTTAATTTTCAAGAACTTTTCTTGAATTTTTTTCAGAAGCAAAAGGAAGTTGAATTAAGGGGTATCGCAGAGAAGCCAAGAAAGATAATAATCTCTAATGGCATGATAAATCTTCTAAAGAAAGAACAACATGGTGTAATTTCACAATTATGTTCGCTAGAGGTTCCCATGTCGAAATCATCTATTTCTCCAGATATCCAAAAAGTCTTGGACAATCATTCCAAGGTATTTGAGACTCTCAAAGGTCTCCCACCTATTCGTGATCAAGATCATGCTATTCTTTTGATTCCAGGAAGTGTTCCTCCAAACATCAGGCCTTACAGATATCTCTATGCTCAAAAGAGTGAAATTGAACGTATGGTTGCAGAAATGCTAGAGGATAGTATAATTCAACCTAACCAAAGTTGTTTCTCTACTCCAGTAGTATTGGTGCACATGAAGGATGGATCATGGCGCATGTGTCTGGATTATAGGGATCTCAACAAGCTCACTATTAAAGATAAATTTCCCACTCTTGTCATTGATGAATTATTGGATGAATTACATGAAGCAATTTACTTCACCAAGTTGGACCTTTGTTTAGGATATCATCAAATTAGAATGAAGACTGAAGACTTTCTGAAAACACCATTTAGAATTCATGAGGGTCATTATGAATTTTTGGTCATACCTTTTGGCTTTATCAATGCACCTTCTACATTTCAAGGTTTGATGAATTCCATTTTTAAACCCACCCTTAGAAAATTTGTGTTAGTATTTTTTGATGATATACTAATATACAACAAGTCTTTGAAGGATCATGTTCAACATGTTGATAGAGTGCTGGAACTATTGGAGGAGAAACAATTATATGCAAAAACCTCCAAATGTTTCTTTGGAGTACAAGAGGTGGAATATTTGGGTTATATTGTATCTCATGAAGGTGTTAAGGTAGACCCTAGCAAAATTAAAGTCATTATGGAATGGAAAATCCCCACATCCATAAAGCATCTGCGAGGATTTCTTGGGTTGACAAGGTATTATCGCAAGTTTTTTAAGAATCATGGGAGAATAACAACACCTTTAACACAATTACTAAAGAAAGATGCATTTTCTTGGATTCCAGAAGCAACAGAAGCATTTGAACATCTTAAGGAGGAAATGTGCCAAGCACTGGTCTTAGCTACGGTAGACTTCATAAAAACCTTTATTGTGGAATGTGATGCCTCAGGTAATGGAATTGGTGTTGTTTTAATGCAAGAAGAAAGATCCATTGCTTTCAAAAGTCGTCTAATCAAAGGTAAGTATTTACACAAATCTATTTATGAGAAGGAAATGTTGGCAATACTATATGCAATTAATAAATGGCGCCTTACCTAATGGGAGGACACTTCAAGGTAAAAACATATCATGATAGTCTTAAATACTTTTTAGAACATAGATTATCTTCAGAAGAGCAACAAAAATGGGTCACAAAGATGTTGGGTTATGAATTTGAAATCATATACCAAAAAGGGAAGAAAAATGTTGTTTCAAATGCACTCTCAAGAAAGGATGAGGACATGGAAGCATTGCTTAACACCATTTCTATTATCCAACCAGATTGGATAAACGGAGCAAGAGATGAATGGAAGAATGAAGAAGAAGTGTGGGCACTCATTCACAAGTTACAACAAGACCCCAATACATCTGATACATTTAGCTGGAAAAATGATTCGTTATGGTACAGAGATCGCTTATACCTTTGTAAGAATTCCCAACTCAAACAAAATATTCTTATGGAATTACACACCTCTCCCTTAGGAGGGCAGTCAAGATTTTTAAAAACTTACCCAGGGTTAAGAAGAATTTTTTTTTGGGATGGTCTTAAATCTGATATTCAAAATTTTGGGGCAGAATGTTTGGTTTACCAATAGAATAAAGTTTGAAACAATTAAGACCCTAGGTGTATTACAACCTTTATCCATTCCAAGTCAACATTGGAAGGAGGTTTCAATGGATTTTATCACATGTTTACCGAAGTTTGAAGGAAATAGTGTCATCATGGTGGTAGTTGATAGACTTACCAAGTATGCACACCTTTGTGCATTATGTCATCACTTTAAATCCAGTACAATTGCTATTGCATTTATGGAAATAATTCAAAAGATACATGGAAACCCAAAGATTATTGTAAGCGACAGAGATCCCATTTTCACTGGAAATTTTTGGACATAATTATTTTCTTGTCTAGGTACTCATTTATCTCATAGCTCATCTTATCATCCTCAATTTAATGTGGAAACTAAGATAGTGAACAAATGTTTTAAAGGATATATTCATTGCTTTGTATTTGATAAACAAACACAATGGGTCAAATGGTTGCCTCTGGCTAAATGGTGGTATAACATGTCCTTCCATACTGCAACAAAAATGACCCCATTTATGGCACTTTATGGATATCATCCACCGTCCATCATATCATATTTAAGAGAAAATTCTAAGGTTCAAGCAATGGAAGATCACATCGAGCATCAACAATAAGTTCTCCAACTCTTAAAGGATAACCTCACTTTGGCACATAATAGAATGAAACAACATGCATATCAACATCACAACAAAAGAAGTTTTGATGTAGGTGATTGGGTATTTCTATGGCTACAACCATACAAACAAATGTCCCTCAAGCAAGCTAAGAAGGATAATAAATTATCACCAAAGTATTGTGATCCATACAAGGTGTTGCAAAATATTGGTACTATGACATACAAATTGGAGCTTCCTACAACTTCCCGAGTGCCCCCAGTTTTCCATGTTTCGTGCTTAAAAAAGGTTATAGGTGACAAGCTCCCAGTTCAAACAATATTGCCAGAACTTGATGAGGAAGGAAAAATCATATTGGAACCTGAAGCAATCACAGAAACAAGAACTTGAAAACTACGAAATCAATCAATTTCAGAGTATCTCATCAAGTGGAAGAAATTACCCGCTGAAGATTCCACATGGGAGGATGAGAATTTTAAATAGAATCATCGAGAACTACTCAAGCATTGAGGACAACACTTTTCTGAAGGAAAGGGGCATGTTAGGTCCCTATAATACTAGTGTATTTCCTTATTATTATTGTCATTGTAACCCCTTATTGTTATTGTTGTGTCCATGTTGTCCCCATATTGTTATTATTGTGCACCATAGAAGCTCACTATTGTTATTGTTGTGCCCTTACGTTATTATTGTTATGTCGACTTTGACTATCTTGTGACCCCCTAGACTCCTATATATAGAAAGGATGTCTTGTCATTTGTATCATCCAAGAATGGTTCATTTGTGTAATGTAAAGGAGGTTTCCCCCTCAAAGAGGCTGATTTTGAAGTCGTTGCTCTATCTTTTCTTCTATTTTGTAAGCTGGTTGCATAACATGTGTTAAGACAATTGATAAGTAATTGAGTGTAGCAGGTGATAGTTTTAGCATTATACCTAATTAATATGATTTGACTATGGATTATGTCATGTTTGTTAGTCTTGGTAATTGCTGATTTCAAATTAAAAGATATGATTACATTGATATTTGGAACATGTGGTTGACATGTGTGATAAGTTGAAGGAAGCATGCTGGTATTAGTGTGACAAGGTAATAGTTTGATGTTTTTATATAACTAATAGTTGGATGATGTGACAACGCACAATGAGCCTCATTGTAGCAAGGAAAAAATGTAAAAGAAAGGAATTGGGCAAGAATGTCTTTGGCTATGTTTGGAAACCCTAATTCCAAATGAATGAGTGATTTTCATATAGAAATCCTTCTTAAACTTGTTTTTGTTTGACAGTATGTGGATATGTGCTATAGTAATGAACATGTACTTGACATGAATATTAGCCAGTCTCTAGTTGCAAGTGGATCTTTCAAGGGAATCAGAGTCCCTTGAGAGATGGAGTGGATGTGTTCAGTTGCAAGCAATGTGCTTGGCACAACAAGATAATGTAACTAGTGTATGGTTATGTCTATTTATGCACCGAAATTATGTGGTAATGGCAGTATAATGTAGGAAGTTGCATGGAAAGAGAGATTTCCATGAATCTTGAAGAAGGCTCATGTTGATTTTTCCTTGGGAACCATGGGGATTGAGTCATGGTGTCTTTTGTTAGTCTTGTGCTTTTGGTCTTTTGCAATTTTGCGTGTGTCAGGTGCATAGCTACGACAATTTGTTTTTGTGTCGTATTTCTTTTGGTTTTCATGGTCTTCTTGTTGTTGTTTACGTTCTTGCCTTTTATGTTTTGAGTCTTGGGAATTGTTTTGGAAAGAAGAAAGTCGATGGAGCTTGGGAGAACTGTGTGGTACCCAACAGGTAATGTGAGATTCAGATGAAGCTTTATGCATGAGTAAGCGCAACGGAAGGTAAGACTATGCCAATCTATTAGATTGGTTCGGTCCATTGGTGTAAATGGAAAATGGTAGTATAGTTATGAGAAAGGTAATAAGAAAGGTGAAGTGAATGGATCTGAGACATCATCTGCCTTGGACATGTTGGGAATGATTGTTCTCAATGTTGTGCATGGATAAAGGGAGTTCTATTAACCTTAACGTTGATATCTGGTAATTATGTTATGATTATGATTATGATTATGTTTATATATGTATACATGTAGGTGTGTATGTATTTCATGTCTGACAGGGTCATCATGGATCATGATTGTTATTTTTGGTTATTTTGAAATTCTAGATCCACTATTTAATTCCAAATTTAATGAAATATGTGTTAATATGTATATATATGTGTGTATGTATGTCTTTTTAACAAGACCATGATTGTTTTATGCTTATATTATATTATATATAATATATATATATATTATCCATGTCACTATCTGATAGGGTTTTCAGGGATCGTTCTTATGGAGGAATGATTGCTTATGCAGGCGAATGGCTTAAAGGGTTTTTTGGTCTTACGAGGAATCAATTGAGAAGAGTAGTTGTGACAAATATACAAGGTCAATATCATATGGTTATGAGTTGATATTATGTGATTATATTATGTCTATGTTATGGATAGGTTATACCAAGGGATACATCAACAAAATGAAAGCAGCGTGGTCTGTGGCATGCTAGGACAAGCATGGATAATATGCTGGAAGAAAGGTTGCTTGGTAGAGGTAGTGTGGTTTCAGATGTGTGGTATTAATATTGTGCATATGTCATACATGTCGTACATGTTGCATTAGTGATGATTGTGTGCATGAAGTATTGTGCATATGTAGCATGTGTACATGTTGTTTGTACAATATTATGTACAGGGTGTTAGTACATATAATGCTATATGAATGTTGCATATTCAGTGTTGGGTATAGATGGTGCTATGTACATGTTGGATATACAGTGTTGTGTACATATTGTATTGTGTGCATGATGGATATGCGTGTTGTATGCATATGGTGCTCTGCGCGTGTGGGATATGCGGTGTTGTGTACAAATGATGCTATGTAGATGTGGTGTTGCATGCATGTTATACATGTGGTTCTATGCACATATGGTGTGGTGTGCATGATTACACAAGTGGTGTTGTGTGCATGTGGTGCTTTATACATGTTGTACAAGTGGCGCTCTGTGTAAGTTGTGCCGTGTACATGTCGTGCATTTGGCACCGTGTACATGTGGTGCCGCATACATGTCGTTCGTGTGGTGCTTGTACATGTGATATTGTGTACATGTTGTACAAGTGTAGTACACATGTGGTGTTGTGTACATGTTGTGCAGGTGGCATCATATACATGTGATGCTGTGAACACGTTGTGTAGGTGGTATGATGTACAGGTGGTACCGTGC
Source organism: Pinus taeda (assembly GCA_000404065.3). NCBI lineage: Eukaryota > Viridiplantae > Streptophyta > Pinopsida > Pinales > Pinaceae > Pinus > Pinus taeda. Next base: position 11,657 of record APFE030195427.1, on the reverse strand, counting down.
AAATGTTGTACATATGATACTGGCGCATGTGTGGTATTGTGTGCATGTCATACATGTTGTGTTGAGGGCATGTGGTACTAGGTATGTACAATGTGAACGCATACATACATACACTGGGTGTATGTGCATGTGTTGTATGTCAGGTATAGGTGCATGTCTACATGGTGTTTTATGGCGTGTTGGTGTAGTGTTTAGAAACTTAAATCAATATAAACTTCAATAAAAAACTTCATGAAATTAAATCACTCCAAACCATGATCATTACAAACAATTACATGGCTCTTTATTTAGAGGAGAGAAGTCTCTCGTATCTCTTCTAGGGAAACTTCCTCCTAGATATTAGGAGGAAGTTGAGAGATATCCTATCAATTTTAGAATTCTATCCTAACTTCCCTATCTCTTAATTAATTATAAAATGACTCACCAATTCTAGAAAATCCTAGATTCTTCAATTAAATAATTACATAAAAATTAAATATGAGATGCTCCTGCATTAGACTACCGAGGAAGAAAAAATACATTCATATGCTTTGTTTCTGGAGTTGCTCTATACTAGTGCTATATTTTGAAATCTCTACTGCTATCATCCAAGTAGCGCCTTCAACTGGTTGATTTCTCCATTTAACCAAGTATTGAAAATATTATTTATTTTTGGTCCTTTTAGCCACTCTTTGATCAATGATGGATTCAATCTGCTTTGCTAGTGCTGAAGGGAGCTACTTTCCCACTAAATTTTCTCATGAACATGTGCATCTGTAGAGTCATCCATTGGTTCCTTAAAGGGGTATAGATCTAAAACATTAAATATTGGTGAAATACCAAATTTTTTGGGTAGTTCTATTTCATAATCATTTGAGGAAAATTTCCTCAAAACTTTGCATGGTCTAATCTTTTTCAATTTTAATTTATTATATCCCCTATAGGAAATATTTCTTTCCGAAGGTGTGCCATAACCAAATATCCAACATTAAAGTCCAACTGTCTTCTTTTGGAATCTGCTCTTTGTTTATACTTGTTGCTTCTTTCTTGTAGTTGATGTTTGACTCTGCCCTGTATTTCCTGCATACTGGTTTCAAAATCTTCACCATTTGCACTTCTGAATTGTTGTTTTCCTAGATTCCTCAATTCATAAATCCCTCTTGTATGCATTCCATAAATAATCTGGAATGGACTTGTTGTCACCCAAAGTGTACACCTAAGGCACAATGCTCAGAATAGGGTTTGTCACCCTGATCCCTACTCACTCCATTTAGAATTTCTCCTAGCTAAGTCAAGGGGGGTAGTCCCTAAAGGTAATAATGAAGGGAAAACTTGTTGGAACAAGAAGTTCTAGGAGATCTGAAGCAAGGCAATTCCTTCTTTAGGTAGCCTGAATTAAGATTAAAGGGTAAGTTATTAAATTGAGCAATGTGAGATAGATAACTTCAGTTAGGATGATACTTAAGATGAAACCATAAAAAACCAGTGCCTAGATACAATGCTCAAATAGATTAGAGAACTTGTTAAATGATGCAATATACCTCAAGCCACAAGATAAGTAATTCTGCAAGGAAATAGTAAGATAGATCAACACTAATATGCAATGCAAATGCTTCAATGATATAATGTAGGTTAAGATGCTTCAAAAATGAAATCCACTAAAGATATGATAAATATTCCAAGATCACAATATTGATGAAGTAAAAAGAAAAACAATATGTTAGTAGATAACACAAGTCCCTCTTTAAGGTTAATGCTTGCTCTTAGGTGAAATGAATTATAGATCCAATTAGGTTGTTTCCCTTGATGTTTGTCCTTTAATTGCACAAAATATTTGAATGACAGGTGAAGCTGCTAAGAAAAATGGAAACCACTACTTAGATCAACTAATGCACAGTGTTGTTTAGAGTATTCTCTACTTTATCAGGTAGCAGCTAAAAAAAATAAGCGAGACAAGTGACTCAAGATAAAAAAAGTTGTGAGCAATGAGCAATGAGCAATGAGCAATGACCAGATTTATGAAGCACTGCTATGTCATGTACCTTTAGTTATGCTACTTCCCTTAAGGTGTTCTTCACTTTATAAAGTAACTATTAGGAACCAAAGATAATGAGATGCCAACAATAAGTTAAGTGTGAAGCAATCTAGCAATCAGATTTAACTACCAATACTATTGAGATATGAGCTAATGAGAAAGAAAATCTAGACCAACAATTAGAAACCAGAGAGATCCGAGGAAGCAAAAAGATTCAGGATTCAGTGAGGCTACCAACAATGATTGATGCAAGAAGTAACTTAAGCTTAGATCCGAACTCTAAGAAGTGAGATTCTGATCTAAAAAGAAAATGCAACAACGAAGAAATGAGGTAATCACAATGATGTCAAACACCTCTCAAGCTACCAAATGCCATAATTGAATGGCGAGAGAACACAGTATGCTTCAGATTTTGAAGGGGCTTGATTAAATTTCTTCAAAACAAGTAGATCAAAATCTCCTTAGGAAAATAAGATTGATCTACTAATTGAAACACTCCAAAACAAGAATCTTCTAACTCACTGTCTTCAAATAGAAATGAAATCAAACTTGTTCACTATTTAGGAGACAATAAATTATGAAAATCTGAAATTTAAGCTCAGAAAATAAATGATGACTCTGTGCGGTAAGAAGGGCTTGAACTCCAGTGAAAATATACACCTCCAAAACCATAAGTTTAGTTTAAAAAAATTAAGAAAAACTTGCACCAGCTGTTGAGAATGCTTACTTCCAGGACAATGGCAGAGGTCAAAGAAACCCACAGCCAACTGAGAAATCACCTCAAAAGTAAATTGATTTTTTTGTCAGAAATTTGTGCAAATTTGTGGGTGATTTTCTTTAAAGCTCAGGCCTAAAAAAATCTGATTTTTTCTTTTATTTTTTATGCAATGGTTCACAGGTTATGATGAAACTCAGTTACAAGGGAAACCCGCTTCCTTAATGACACACAGAGGGCTGCAAAAATCAAGGAATCAATAAACTAAACGGAACAACAATGAAGCTGTCCAAAAGGCTTGTGGTTTTCCAAAGAATTTTTTGGTAAATAAATTTTAGAGTAGAAAGACTCCAAATCTCTGATCCTTTTGCCACAAAACAGAGGATTATTCTTCCAAAAAAATGACGAGTTACAACAGAGATAGATCCATTTATGATTTGCAAATTAAAAAAAACACAAATTGTAGAAACCCTAGAGAAAAATCGATTTAGAGGTGAGACGCTTCCTAAAAACCCTTCAGTATGAAGCTAGAGCAGCCCTGCAGAAACTAGAGCAGCCCTGCGGTGTTTGCGGTACTCAAAAATTTGAGCCCAAAATATAGACGGCTACGATAAATGTAGAATTTTGGTTTTCATACCCTTAAAAAAAATCGATTACGATTCCCCGATAAAAAAATAAATTCGAACGATTGCTTGAAACCCTCCAGGAAAATTGATAGGTTGATAAGGAAGCTTAGAAAAGACTCTGGTTGAATTGGACTGCTTCCTTAACGACAACCTGCAAAAAAGGACGAACTTCGAAAATTATTACGCGCCCTGAGACCTGAATATATACAAAAAGGTCATGGACATAATGGCCATAAAAATATATTTACAAAGTTTGAAATAAAATATTCTAAGAAACTATATTTACAAAGTTACAAAAAAAATTAAATAAAATATTTACACGATTTTTCATTTACCATTTCAAAATATATTTAAAACAAAAGATAAATAAAAATAAAATGTCCACAAATAAAATATTAAAAAAAAACTAAAAATAAAATATTTACACGATTTTTCATTTACCATTTCAAAATATATTTAAAACAAAAGATAAATAAAAATAAAATGTCCACAAATAAAATATTAAAAAAAAACCAAAGTTATAATTTATATATATATATACAAAAAAGAAAAATAGTAAAAAAAGTTAGAGTAAAAAGGTTAGTAAGTAGGATACATGATGGGAAAACTTTTTTTTTTGAAGTTTTGAATGTGGGGCAAAAAGGAACTCTAAAAAATTAAAATTTAAATCTAATTAAGAAATTAAATTACAAATAAAACTTAAATAATTTTGAAATCTTAATTTACAAAATTAAAACTTAAATAATTTTGAAATCTTAAATTTATTTATAAAATAGATTAAAAAAAAATACGAACTCTTAAATTTATATAATGCTAAAAATTAAAATTCAGAAAAATTTAAGTTAGAAAACAAAAAATAATTGATTTATGTATATAAATAGCAGATCTATCATATCTAAGAAGTGTGAGTCCGGCTACGCTCCCAGATTTGATAATCTAAGGCTTTCAACAACTAGATTTATTGATTTAGCACATAAAAAATTAAATTTTTTGAATTTTAAAGGAGGTGTTGAGCTTAAAACTCTTTATGCATCACCACTAAAAATCTTATGATAAACCCAGGATCAAATCAAGCTGGGCTTTTCAGAAAATACGAATCGGGAGTTGGTTAGTTCAACTGAAAATTTACTCGAACACCCGATGATCTAAAAATCAAGATCTTTTTGCAAAACTCAATTCAACCATCAACATAGAGGGAGAAAATAATAATAAAATTCAGACAAATAGAGATATCTGTTATTACGTTCAAAATTTAGATTATCATTTAAACCTCAACGACTAAGCAAGATACTTGTACTTAAATCACTCTTCAGAAAGCTATCATCAATGACTAAAAAGAAATATATGCATGAGAATGACACATCTTACAGTATTTCCACGAAGAGTAACACCAACAAAAATTGACTCCAAAGTCTTTCTTTATTGTTCATAAAAAGATTACAAGAGGGCTTTTCGCTTAGTACACAATCAAAAGATCGAATCATCCTGATTGACAAAATGACCTCCTATTTAAAGATAAATCCTCCAACGGTTAGTTCGAGTGATCCACGTCAAAACAATCTTGACTGTTGATGATGATCAAAATTTCGTTTAATCTCATCCATCGAAATTTTAAATTATTGAAGAAATTCGATTTTTTCAATTAAATGCATTTTAATTAATTCAAAAATTAAAATTTTGAATTAATTTCCTCAAAATTTTGACTTTGACTTAACCCCAGTGATTAAAGGCTTGAAATTTAGAAAAATAATCAATTTACCTTTGCTTCAAAGCCTTTCAAATTTTTATTTTTTAATGACCAACGAATTTTGCTTTCGGAGAATTTAAATTTACCTAAGACCTAGAATTAATTAAATTTCTGGCTTAGGATTTTAATTACTTTTGACTAGAAATTTTAATTAATTAACCTATAAGGGGATAAATCATTTTTCCAACCCTAAGGACCCTTTACATCATAAGGGGGAAACCCATTTGAAAAAGACCTTCACAGACTACTCATTTATGTGACACAAATATAATCCAGCAGACCAACAATTTGTAATAAAATAACCTAACCAAATAGTTAGGATTATTCCCAAATCACTTTTACATAGACTCGATCTATAACACTAGGACTCACCTAAGATTCCAGTGACAAAATCCATTCCGACTTTGGGGCAAAGTTGAAGGAAAACTCTGCCGACCATTGGAGAATAAATCAGTGAGACAAAAAACCTTCCGGAATGTAGACCATCACCAGAAAAATAGGTTTACCTAGGAAATTACATACATGACACAAATCTGCTAAGATTATTTACATCATATACATGCATAATGGGTTTACATTATAACATGAAGACCAGACTGATGATGATAGCTGGACGACACAGAAACATCGATCAGGCACTATCGCTTTTGCGAAAAAAGGGGGTGTACTGCTATGGTTCGTTGACACGTAGTGGTCAACAGGGCTTAATCCTGTGCTTCTGTTAGGTGAATCGTTATATGCAAATTCTGCCTGAGAAAGTACCTGATCCCATTGTTTAGAATGTTCACTTACCAAACTTAAGATATTTCCAAGGCTCTATTTACCATCTCAGTCTGACCATCAGTCCGGGGATGATATGCTGAGCTGATACTGAGATTGGTTCCCAACTTTTTCCATAGAGTTCTCCAAAAATGACCCACAAATTTGGTGTCTCTGTCAGAAACAATACTTGTAGGCAATCCATGTAATCTAACTATCTATTTGAAGAATAAGTTTGCTATGTTAGTTGCATCATTTTTCTTTTTACAAGCTATAAAATGTGTCATATTTGAGAATCTATCAACCACAACAAATATTGAATCATTTTCTTTTTGTGTTTTCGGCAAGCCTAATACAAAATCCATGCTGTTGGAGTCCCATGGTCGATTTGGTAGTGGTAGAGGTTGATATAACCCAATTTTTTGACTTTTTCCTTTTGCATATTGACATATTCTGCATCTTTTCATAAATTTTCTTACGTCTGTTGACATGTGAGGCCAATAATAAAATGATTGTAATTATGTTAGAGTTTTATGTTTCCCGAAATGACCTGCTAAACCTCCACTATGTTTTTCTTTTAACAAATTTCATCTCATTGAACATCTAGGAATGCACAACTGTTTTACTTTAAATAGAAGTCCATCTTGTACCATATAATCTAGCCATGGGGTTTGGTCTCTACTGACAGGATTTTGACAAACTGCATAAGCTTCCTTAAAATATGGATCATCTTGATACATATCTTTTAATTCATGAAGTCCCAAAACATTTACTTGAAATTCTTGCCAAATTAAATTGATTCTACTTAATGCATCTGCCACTTTGTTTGATTGCCCACTCTTATGTTTGATGACAAATGTAAAATTTTGTAAGAAGACAATGCATTTTGCATGTCTTTGACTTAATTTTGTTTGATTGTTGACATATTGTAAAGCATGATTATTTGTGCAGAGGATGAACTCTTTTGGCATAAGATAATGTCTCCATTTTTTAAAAGTTTGTATGATGGCATAAAATTTTTTATCATAAGAAGAATATTTTTACTTTGGCCTCATTAATTTTTTCACTGAAGTAGGCAACTGGTTTTTCTTCTTGACTTAAGACAACTCCTATTGCAGTTCCACTGGCATTAGTCTCAACCTGAAACAACTTATTAAAATCTGGCAGTGATAAAATAGGTTGTTCTATGATCTTTTTATTTAATAATTGGAAACTTTTGTTAGCTGCTTTTGTCTAATGGAATGGTTGATTTTTCTCCTTAATAGTTTTTACAATTGGAGAACATATGCCACTGAAATTTGTAATGATTTTTCTGTAGAATCTTTCCAATCCAAGAAAACTTCTTACCTCTAAAATGCTTTTTGGAATTGGCCAATTGATCATGGCCTTCACATTCTCCTAGTCCATCTTTAGGCCTTTTCTTGAAATTACAAAGCCTAAGTACAATAGTTCTGTCTTCATGAAACTACACTTCTTTAGATTGATTAACAATTTCTCTTGTTGTAGCTTCATTAAAACCATCTTAAGATGTCTTAGGTGCTCTTCTTTTGATTGACTGTAGATTAAGATATCATCAAGGTAAACTATACCAAATTTTCCAATGAATTCTTTTAAAACTTCGCTCATTAGCGTCATAAAAGTGGTGGGAGCATTGGTAAGTCTGAAGGGCATTAAAAACTATTCATATAAACCATTATTAGTTTTAAATTCCATTTTCCATTCAACACCTTCTCTGACTCTGATTTGATGATATCCACTATTTAAATCCATTTTAGAAAAATATGTAGGACCACCCAGACAATCTATGAGATCATAAATATGGGGTAATGGAAACCTGTATCTGATGGTAATTTTGTTGATTGCTTAAGAATTTGTGCACATTCTCCATTCACTATCCTTCTTTGGAGTTAATACTGTTGGAACAACACACGAACTTAAGCTTTCTCAAACAAGAACTTTATCCCGCAAGTCCTGCACTTGATTTTTAATCTCTTCGTTCTCTTTTAGAGTCATTTTGTAAGATGCTTTATTTGGAAGGTTAGCACCCAGAATGAGGTCAATATGATGGCTAATATTTCTAATGGGAGGCAATTTATCAGGTAAGTCATCTTCTACAATATCAATAAATTCATTCAACATGTTTTTAATTTCTTCTGGAAGATCATTCAAATTTGTACTTGTAAGGACTACCTTTGGTTTACTGATCAAGGCAGAATTTATCTCCTCATGCTTGATTTCTTGAAGAAATTCTTTCCCACTAAGTAACATTACCTTGGATTGGTCTTCTTCTGGTACTTTTTCATTATTAAAAAGCAAAAGTACATGCTTTTCACCATCCTTTTCAAAAGTGTAGGTATTGCTTCTTCCATCGTGCCTTACTTTCTTGTCATATTTCCATGGCCTTCCAAGTAAGATATGACATACATCCATATGCATAACATCACAAATAACTTTATCCTTATAAATTCCTATTTGAAACTCCACTTTACATTGTTCATTAGCTAGTATCTGATGTCCTTTTTGCAACCATGAAACTTTGTAAAGAGTATGATGTTTAGTTTTTCTTAAACTTAACTTTTCTACCACTTCACTAGATACTAAATTATCAATACTCCCACTATCAATGATAACTTTACAACATTTTCCTCATGATTTACAAACAAATTTGAACAATGTTTTTTTTTGTGTGGGTTCCTTTACTTCTTCTTGAGATTTTAATAAAGTTTTTTTCATCATTAAGGATTCACCAGTTTTAGGTGCATTTTCATGTGTGGAGGATTGTACACTTTCTGTATCAGTTTGTGTTATATGCGTGCTTCTTTGACTAGAAAATATTTCTGGACATTCATTAGCCTTATGACCAACTTTGTTACATATATAACATCTTACCACAAAAGATTTGCCTCTACCTCTTTGATATGGTCTTCTTCCTTTGTAATATCCTCTTGATGATTCTACCTGTTGTGAACTGCTGCCTTCTTCTCTTTGAAATTTTCCACTAAAACTTTCTCTGCTTGATTGTCCTTGGCTTGATGATCCTCTGATGAATTGTCCTCTGCCTCTTACTATGTTTCGTGCTCTTTCTCTTTGACTTTGATTCTGTGCCAATTTTTCCTCAACCTTAAGAGCTATCTGGTAAGCTTCTTCAACCAATTTTAGAGACAAAATATTCAATTCATCTTGTATTTCAAATTTCAATCCATTAATGTATCTAGCTAATTTTTCTTCATTGGTTTCTAGATGACCAGATCTTATACTCAATCTATAAAACCCCTCTATATATTCTTTTACATACATAAATTTCTACTTAAGATTTTGCATCTGGCGAAAGATATTTAATTGATAATCTCAAGGAAGAAATTTATCTTTGAGTTTAGCCACCATCCGATCCCAACTAGTGATCTTTCATTTATTTTGATTTCTCCTTGCACCTTGCACGTTGTCCCACCATAACATAACATGTCCCTTTAATCTGGTCACTGTGAAATTAACCTTCTTCTCTTCCGCTACACCTTCATAATCAAAATATTTGTCGATGGCGCTGATCCAATCGATCAATTATTCAGGATTTAATCTACTTTCATGCATAGGCACGCCAAATCTTGGCTTGGAACTTATTCCTGCGATCATATTGACTACATTCTCTTATGGAGTTTCTTCTTCAGCTTCTTCTTTTGAGATTTCTTTCGCTTCACTGATATCACTAATGTCGACATCTCTTTGACATGTTATCTCCAATGTGTCCAATCTGGTTCTAATATGTCTTACTTCATCAAGCAAAACTTGATTTTAGTTGGTCTTCCTCGACCAATTCCAGCTCCTCTGGATCCTCTAGCACTATAGGCCATCTTAATTGAAACAAAATATAATAATCCTAAACAAAATAAAATTCTTCTTTTACAAAAATCTTTTATTTTAAAATAACCCTTTCAAATGCAAAATGCTTTATGGTGCATATATTTATTATTATTTTTTTACTAATATGGAATGTTTTCCATATATATTCCTTCCACTATAGCATTTTATGAACCATTAAAAATAAAATCATGCTCGATTCAACTGATTGCACCATATATATTCACACCATATATATATTAACCACACTATATATTCGACCAACTTTTGCACAAACCGCACGCATATATTTAACCCACTTATTACACCAGCCACACCATATAGAATTCAACGTAGAATAGAATTCAATGTGCAAAATTAAATAGTTTACTATGCTTGAAGAGGTAGTGTTTTTCTGCTTGCAAAATCGATTCTCATCGTGCTTACAGATTTGACAACTCTGTGCTTGGCACACTGTGACTTGCCAGAATGAGTGTTGTACAGGTAAATCCCCTCTGCGGACAGAGGCGATCCCACTAGCCTAAATGGGGTCTAGCAACAATCAAACAACGCTAACACGCAGGTTCCTAATTGCAAAGTAAAGACCGATGATGAGGGCCTACCTCGAATCCAATGCTAGTATTCATAGAAGAGTCGTCGCTCCTATTCTTTCGCTTCAGCTGGTCACAATCCTCACGATCCTTGTGAACAAACACCTGCACATGCAAAGAACAAGACAAATACAAGCGTAAAATCCAAGAAATACAACTATGTATCAGTCAGAAAGGATACAACTCAAACATCATTATAAAGACAATATGAGTGGAACCATAATGATAGTCGTCTATTACTATTGATAAACAAAAGAGAATACAACCAAGTTCTGACGTCAAATCCTCCTTCGGCTGGGTGATCAACAACACATGCCTTGCAAATCTTGTAGGGGGTGGGGAACAAGCC
>APFE030195425.1:189973-206186 GCA_000404065.3 Pinus taeda | reverse complement strand
CTCCTCTCTTGATGGGATAAGTTCCTCTATCATAGGGATGCATGAACCATCTGGAGGCACTCAATACACGTCAAACAATCTTCTAGAATGCTCTAGAAATGACCACAAGTAACTTTTTAAAATGAAACTCGCGCCTTTTGACCTTTACAGGAGTACGCACCCATCCCTTGACTTACAGAGCGTACAAGTACGCAGGTACAATGAGCTTGGGATGCGTACACGCAGGCAAGGTAGAGAGAACCTGCGTACCCAGAGATAAACATGATTTTTAATGACTTTCTCTCTTTTTTGAAGTTTGACATGGAGAGCAGAGGTACAAGGCTTGGCAAGGAGGATAATATGACTATTGATGGAGCCATATTAACTGCAGATAGTCATGGTGACAAATTTCAGTGTAACAGAACCTACAGCGACGGAAGAGGAAAACAACCCATCAGGGAGGAAGCCTTCAATAGACCGGTACCAATATTGACAAAATTGTCAGTTACACCTCCTACTAGGGGTACGGAGCCGTGTGGTAATGGTGAATAATCAGAGGTGCAGAAAGACAACTGATCCACTATTATGACCTTTCCATCCAATGGAAATAGGATGATACGAAAGACAGCGGATACAATGACTATCATGGCATATGTCCAACTGCGACCTAGCAACAGATTATAGTCGAGTTTTCGATCTACGACTTCTACATCCACCGTTACAGTTTTCCCAGCCAAAGTGATGGGAAAACTAGCTAAGTATCCTTTTCGGACAAATGTGTGGCCGTCGAAAGCTTTAAGGGAGTTCGACGGTGGTGAGAGGGTTGGGGAACCCAAGGTGAGCCAACATGAAGCCGACATGACGCAGGTTGAAGCACCTTCATCGATGATAGTTCGGTGTATACCTTTCCCTTTCGAAGTGATATGCACCTGAAATGCAAGTTGGTGGGAAAGGGGAGGTTTACACTTGTCCATGTCGAAAATGGCAAGCATGGAATCCGTAGGGTCAATACCCCTGATAGCTGAAAGCAAAGCTTTCCTTTGGCTGGGGCATGTTTGTAATACTTCGAGCACTGACATAGCCGACGACACTAGTGCCAAATCCTCTACGATGTTGTAGTGTTGGGCGGCACATGCAGATGTGTTGTGCATTGTGCATTGAAGTGCCCCCTTGGGGGGTCAAATTACAAAGTCCTCAACTGGCCTTTCGATTCACAAATCGTTGGGTGGCGATGGGTTTTGACCTGTGGATGACTCTGCTACTCGAGCGACAGGAACTTCATAAGATTTGGCTCTGGTTGTTAGTTCTACCATTTCAAATGTGTAAACAGTGGAACTTCCTTCACTAGCTGAAGGTTGTTGCGAACCATCGCTGCCCCTTGACGTGGGTGGTGGTTGGTTGGTAACGAGATGTTGCTGTTGTTGATTAGGAAAAGGATTTCTAAGAACAGCAGGTGCCTTTCCAGAATCTTTCTTGTGAAGGTAATCTATGCATTTTGAAGATGCAGACAACGCCAGGTTACGTGATCTTCATGACAAAGTTTGCATGAATAGTTTGTGCCTTTATCCTTTTTTGTATCAGTAGGCGCAGTGGCCTTCTGTTTCGAGTTGGGCTGCTTAGTTGACTGCTCAGAAGGAGCAATTTATTCTGTTTCTTCTTGTTCTTGCTACTGGATTTCTGTGTAGACTGCATAGATTTAATCACAGTGGCAGGAAGAGTAGTCAGTTTGGTAGAGGGGTCCACTGCCAACTTGGCAATGAACCCACTGAGTTGTTTTACAATGCTCGTGGAGGTTGCACTGACGATCCCATCGGCATGCACTCCAGGGCACTGAGTGGTGGGAGGATTGGGGTTACTGAGAGCATAGGGGATAATTTTGTAGAGAGTGCCAGACTATGAATAAATTAAATCCAAGTGCTGGGCACAACGTATGGATTGGTCCTCCATGACCGCACCACCTAGAGCGACATCTCTAGAGATTTGTGGGAGTAATGACTTACATAACTAGTCTGTTAAGAGAAAATCAAGGATGGGAGCTTTGACTAACCTCTACCTACGTCTCCATTCATGGATATGATCGGAGATGTGGGTGGCAGTATCCTGAAGAAACGAAGTAAGGAGCTCTGTCCCTGTCTCATAACGGATAGGTAACTGAAAGTGCTTTAGGAACTCCATCGCTAAAGCATCAAAGGTATTCATTGACACACGTGGTAACTCAATATACCACTTTGCAGCATTTCCAGCGAGGGTGCAGGGAAAAAGATGCAACTGGACACTGTCATCCACCATGGAGTTAGAAACACACCATAGATGGTAGGTGGTGACGTGAGTGTCAGGATCCTCCCCTTATTTTCCATCGAACTTAGGCATATCAGCCGGTATTTTTTGCGGGATCGGTGGCCAATATAGGTTATGGTAGATGGGGTCATTAGTCAACTTGTATAAGTTGGGGATATCCAATGTTGCCAAAAAAGGCAAATTGTTGGGTGCCCCCAACTCGGACCATTGTGATGACGGATGACCTGAGGAGCTCTACGCTCCCCCCATCATTTGGTTCCCCATGGTGTACATGGGCTACGTGTTATAGCAGCTGCTTTGCAGTGCGGTGTTGTAAAGTGGATTACCATGAGGATTTTGATACTGGGGTATGAATTTTCCCCTAGTATAAGTAGTGCCCCCTTGACTCATCTGAGCTTGTGAGTAGGGTGCACCCATGGATTGGGTGGGGATCCCTTGTGGATTCCCAACCGACACTGAACTGACCATATGGCTTTGATTGACAAAGGGAAAACTCATGTCAATCAGCGACTGTCCATGCATGCCTGAGAATGGTGGGGGAACTGTGACATTCTCCGACGCCATGTGCATATTGGGAACCGTCCCAGATATCTAAATCTAGGGGTTAGAACCATACATTGGCGATCGACCTTGGTTTTGGTAAATTGGGACCGCGCCCATAGTGCCACATTGAGTGTTATATGGAGCACTATATGTGGCACTAGTCGAAGGTATGCTTTGGTGCACCATAGGAGTGGAACCTGGCATTTGCTGGGTTCCGCTGATAGAGGGTGTTATGTGAGTTGCAGTACCTGGGACAAACGGGATTGCGGGGTTCCACATTGCCAGTGTTGTGATGACCATTGACTGGGGAAGTGGTAGAGGACTCACAGTGTCTCTATAATTCCACAACCCTTGAGGTGTCAACTGAATATATGGGAGAGTTCCTCCCAGTGAAGAGTGAAGTACTGGTATGACAGGAGAAATAACAGGATCTGACTGATTTGTAAGTGGAGTGTTAAAATCAGGAAGAAATCCTTCCGTGAAGAAATCCTCCAGCAAATCAGAATCGTCAGTCGTCTAGAACAATCCCTTGTGTGATTTAGGAGACTGATTCCTCGAAGATGAGGAATCTAAGTCAGTGGATCTTGGCAGATCCTTCACAGTGAGTGGAGGAAGTCCTAACAACTGTCTGGATTGACGGGTGAGGGCGGGATGTAGCCATAATGACTGGTAAATTTTATCAGATAGATTTTAAGGTGATATTTTTTAAGTCTCAACAAACAAAGTGAAATTACCTTGTTTGATAAACACCAATTACTGGAGATGAAACCCAGTCTCTCAATGAGTAACAAAGAAGGATGGCCAAATGTATGGTTATGGTTACTTTTGAGCTATGCTCGAACCTCAAATTGAGGGGCCAAGTACTCTCGTGTAGACGAGCACCCTCCCAAAAAATGAAGACAAATTAGATCCGTCCGTTTGAGGTACTGGGACAGCCCGTCCCAGTCACCTTAGGTAAGTACCTAGAAGTATTGGCCACTAGAGATACCTCAAATAATAGACATTACTAGGGAGGGCATAGTTGTAGACAGCACACTGTGTGGGCAGGATACCTGAGTCCCCGACTCAGTTCCGAAATCCCCGAAGGGACCCCCATTACATAGAATGCCCAAAGGAGTTGTAAAATAAGGAAGGCTACCTTTGATTAAAATCTTATGTTGTCTCATATTTCTCTCTAGTGTGAGTGGAGTGGTCCTGGTAATATGAGTGCAGAAGGATTTTTCACTCTTTAATGACACTAGTTTGATTTCCAACCTTGGGTAGTTGACTCACTCTCTTAACCCATGGTCCTAATCTATCTAATGTTGGCTTGCTCTAAAAAAGAGTATCTAATTGATTTTAGTGTAAATTTTAGTGTACTTTCTTATTTTTCTTCAGAGGGGGTGTTGACATATGAATATGATGAGACTCTCGACTCGATAAACCGTGCAGAACTATGCTTTGAAAAAAAATTCAATTTCTTATGCAAATAAGTCTTATTCTACACATGTATTATTTCACATATTCATGTATTCGCCAGTGCATCTAAAGTCATTCAACACTTTGCATAACCGAAAGTTCCTTTTCTCAATATCCCTAACAACTATTGAACCAAAACAAAGCAGCGTACAACTATTTTGACAGAAGGAGATGTACAGTTCATTAGATTTTCTTTCAACAAAAATTTCTTTTATGAGAGAAAACTAAAGCATTTTCTTAAGAAATAAATTTTAAGACACCAAATTTGTTAGCATGATACTATTGTAGATCTTAATTTAGCCCTTGGGACAAGTTCCCCCCCCTTTTGGTCCACAAAATCTCTTGAAAAACATGGAAATGGGTCACTAACGCTCTTTCTATGTGTAAACAGAGCTTTAGTTTGGCCACTAATGCTCCCTGTGCACAGTGAAAGAGCTTTATAAAGCTTTGTTTAGACCAGCAACCTGCGTTAGTGAGGGAAAGAGCTCAAAAAGTGGGCTTTTGGGATCGGTTTCTGAAGAGAAAGCAACTTTGTAGGATGCAACAAACTAGATGGTGGATCAGAGAAGGATATGAAGAAGTGAGAAGCTAATAGAAGAGAGAAGAGATCTGAGAGGAGTCCAGATAATCGGGAACTAAATGTATAGTCCCCAGTGGAGTCGCTAGTTCTACTATGGGATAAAATGCATGGGATGAAAACTACCCTCGAAAGTCTTCCCGGGACTTCCGACATACCATAAGGTTATCTGCAAAAAGTACCTGTTACACACATGTTCATCTATCTGACATATATTGATAGGATATGGAGAAAGGATCACCTTTGGTTATTTCTAGATTTGCTTGGGGATCTCCATGCGGTAAGAAGAACTCCTCCTGACTGGCTCCAAGATGATTCCTGCACAAAAGAATGAAGCATGCCAATCACAACATATACTTCTGACAATTAATGAAAGAATCCATAACAAACATGTATAAATGTGTACCTTATCTACTCAACACAACAAGCATCAAAATGGACAAATAAATGCACAATATCACCGACACTTCGAGTAGTGGAACACAATCGCAGTCCTATATTCAGAATAGAAGAGTGATTAAAACAACCCTATTGCATCAGACTTCCTTATCCCTTCTTCCTCTCTCTCTCTCCTTCTTTCAGCTAGCTTCTTCAAGAATATCACAATATCACAATAGCACCATGTACTATCCTTCTAAATGCTCCGACCCTTGTGCAATGGCCCTCTCATTGCTTAAATAGCAATTGAATTAGGGCTTCCCAACTCCACCTGTAGTTCATTTGGGTAAAAACCATGAACTTGCCTCTTTTACCAACTTTTTCCCATTTGCCTCTGTTTTCAGAATAGAATTTCTCCAAATATCTTTATTTTTGGAGTTTCCCTGCTTTTCTTGCACAAATTTAGGGAAATGATATCTAGATATTTTATGGCAGATTCGTTGGCATAACCACTTGAGCATCACTAAAGTTCACTAACACTCCCCCTGGTCTAACAACAAGAGTTAGCAAGTTGACTAACTCTCCTTTATGCTTGTAAACAAGATTTATAAAGTAGGTTATCAGTGTACAGAGAGCGTTAGTGTGGATTCTAGGCCTACAACTGTGGTCATTCTTTCAATCATCTTGTCTTTCTCCTCTGAGTTGATTAGGAGGTCAATTTGTCCTGTAACACTTCATCTGATGAGTTATCACAAGGTGGTGAGGTTATCCATGATGAACACAGTCAAATCATAGAGTACCCTTCCCATCCTTCACCATTTATTCTCTTGCATGAATACAAATCTTCAAATCAGCTTGCTCATGAGATCCCACTGATTCATTTATCTTAGAATTTGTGATCAAAAGGGTCTTCCAACTTGAGAAATATGGTTATTAAATTTGAAAATTTTGGTAAAATTTGTGATAGAGATGGTGACTATCCAATTAACAGTGGTCTTACTAAATAGCAATGATCCTCAAACCATGCATCATCTAGTCCAAGCTTCAAAATGTGATTCTACAATCCTAGGAAGTCTAGGGGCCTACCATGGAGTCAAGGCACTTCAACTTCTGTTGATGGTTATGTCAGGATCTCATGACTCTGGTAAGCCCCTTGAACTAAGTCAGATCTGGTTTCTCTCACACAACCTATCTCTCTGCATGGTTTCGCTCGATGTAAATCTCCTTGTTAAAAATGTTTGGTATTCCAGGTGTGACCTTTCAAATTTTTAGTATTTTACTTCTGACAAAAATCAAGAACCTGTTACAATTCATTCATCTCCATACAAATCTCTCACATCAAACTCAGTGTGGGAATGTGCATCTCTCATAGATTCATGGAATTTCAAAGTTGATCATCTCAAGGACTATCTTTTCCCAAAAGAATAATGCTTATCGAATTTATCCCTTAATGGTCAGCTCCTGGGTCTTCTTCCAAATTTGATATTGCAAATATGTCCTCTCATTGCACCAGAAATCCTCTTAAGTGATAATGAGTGCACAAGTTATCACACAAATCAAGTTCTTCTCCATTCACTAGGTCCCAAATGGTCTCATGCATTTGTGGTGCTAGCATCTTTTTTAAATGCTTTTGATGAATACGATGCTTGTACAATTTGTCACTAGTTGTAGGAAGATTATCGGTCATATTTGGCTCGCAAGGAACTTGGTTTGATTGTTTAGAGCATTCACGAGATTGTTTAGATTTATTTTTCTTTGTT
The DNA here is from genome assembly GCA_000404065.3 of Pinus taeda. Lineage (NCBI taxonomy): Eukaryota > Viridiplantae > Streptophyta > Pinopsida > Pinales > Pinaceae > Pinus > Pinus taeda. The sequence continues at coordinate 199,193 of APFE030195425.1, read as the reverse complement.
TATTGTAAATTAGGAATCTAATGTTTCAATCAACTCATTTGATCATTTCTCTATCTTTGGTGATTTTCATTCAGCTTATCAATTTCCCATCAATACACCCAATGACAGTTGTTTCACACCACGTGATTTTTATCAAGCTTATCATTTTCCCATTAATACACCCGATGACAGTTGTTTCACACCTCGTGATATTCATTGTTCAATGTCTCTATATTCATATTTTTGTCAAGCAGGCGAGAAACTTCAACCTTCACTAATGGTTATGGCAAGTGTAACAACCCTGGTGAAAATTCCATGTAATTAAAGTTAAAAAATAATAGCCACAGTTGATGGGACACTTATTCCAAGTTGAATGTTGTGAAGGACTTCCTAGGGGGTGTTCACTTGGTTTATTATGGCTAAGGAAATTGGAAAATGAAATGGATAAGGCTTTGTAAAGGCAAAATGTCATTTTTGGCACATTTTTTTTAAATAATGGAAATTAGGAGAAAATTAAGGTGAAAGGCCACAGGTTGCATGTGAGGAGGAAAACGAAGGAAAATAATGGAAAATTAAGAAAATAGAGGCCTCATTCATAAAAGGGCTTATGAGGATCAGTTGGTAGCCTTTTTTCAGTTCGTTTTTGGAGTTCCCTCATTATTCTCTCTCTCTCTCTCTCTTTCTCTTTCACTCTTGGACACTTACAGTTTTCTTGGAGCATTGCAGCATTGGATCAAGAAAGGAAAAGAAGGCAAGAGGAAGCAAATATCAAGCAAGGAAAGGAGGGATCAAGAAACTACAACAAGATTCTTTGCAAGTATCGATTTTCATGTGTATTTTCCTTGCTATATTTGGCATGCATGGTGTTGCATGTGGTTTTTTCTGTCATGGCATCGGTTATTCTAGGTGTGACAGTGTTTTTGGCCTAGCCTTGCCATTTCTTGATAGCCTTTATGAGATAGGTTCTCATACTTCAATTGAGTTGGATTGTTGGATGGATTCAAAGCTGAGTGGGGTGGATCTCAAAAATGACAAACACATGGCCTAGTGGCCCTTGAATTGGACTGTGGATCCCGGTAAATCCACTAGCCTTGTAACGCTTGAGCTAGACTGTTGGTTTTGGTAAAGCCATGATTGTGTGCCTTGGTGGGCCTAGGAATCCTTGCTGGTGAATGGTGGGATATATGGTAAATCCAAGATGTGTATTTCTCTCCGTTGGGCCTAGTAATCTTGGGATGGGATGTACATTAAAGCCTGGAGAGTGGGTCTCAGTGTAGGGCCTAGTGATCCCTAGATAGAACTGTGGATTGCGGTAAAGCCTAAGAGACCAGGAGGCACTCAAATTCCTCACGGTTGAGGTGGAGAACTTTGGTAGCATCCATGCTTGTTTGGTTATTCTTTGGTTGGTTAGGAGTCCCACATTCATTCTTGGAATATAGAACAAGGGTGATTGGATGAAAAGAGATTTGGCTCAGCCAATCTATGGTCGGGTGGAACATGGTAGTCCCATCCCCAGTTGGTTTCTATATTCATTAATGCAAAATTCATTCCCTTGGTTTTTCATGTGTAAATGTACAAGTTTATATGTGGATTCTATGGTTGTTATAGTATTTTGTTGTTACTATGATGGTTGTGTATATGTTTTATGATAACAGCTATGTATGGCTCTCATCATGTTTTTACTTGTAAGTGAATGGACAACATATCTATGACCTAATAGATGATAATGAAACAAATGAAATGATGGAACAATGGTTCTTAATGATCCTTAAATAAGTATGAGATCCCTATGCTTAATTCTATTGTTTACTCGTGTAGATTACATGTTGGTAATATGTTTGATGAAATTCCAATCATGGCTAGTAGGGCTCTGTTTAACTAATTTATTTTGCATAATTTTTTCCCTATGATTTTACTACTCTTAAGATGTCATTCCATTCTAGGCAGTGACTTGGGCTCTGGGCTTGAAAAAGTGGCTCAAATCTTAGGGGCACTGGCATAGAATTGGACAAATTGGTCCCTGGACACTGGTTGGTAGGCCTATGAGAGAATCCAGAGGTCCCTAGACATTGACATGCCCATAGCATGAGAGTTTCGAGAGGGCAAGTGATCAAAAACTTCAGTGCTACCTAGGGGCAAGCTACCTAACATGTTGGCATGGTTCTCATGGGTCCTATAGCTGATGTGGAAGGTTTTTGTATTGTGTTTCCATCAATTCCATTTCCTTAGGGTCACATAGGAGGTCCAATCCAACCATAGTAGCCTCTCGTTGCATGTTTACCCCGGTTGGCTAGTTACTTAGGTAGATGTGGAAGGAAGGTGGCTACAAAATGGTATCAAAGCATGGTTCACCCCTCTTACTGAATGGGTTATGTGTTAGTCATGCATGCACGTCAGTTGCATGTGTGTCTCTTAAACTTGCATTCCATGTGCTTGTTGCATTCGCATAAGGTTGATCATGGTTTAGTGATGTAGTAATGTGGAGTTGATGTTGTTATTGTCGAATGCATCGTTGTGAATGTATGACTAGTTACATGTTGTTATATGTCATTTACATGTATCATTTTGCGTGTGTGGTTACATTCTCATATGTTTGGTTACATTCTTGTATGCTTGGTTACATGTATCATTCTTATAGTTTTCATTACAATTATTGTTCGCTTATACTTGATTACATTCGTCCATGTGTGTGTGGTTGCTTATGCATGTTGATGTTTTCATGTGGCCATGTGTACAATGGCGTAATAGTTGTTGCTGTCACAGGTGAGGTCATGGCATGTGTAGTCGATATGGTCATGCATTGATGACTGGAATGTAACTAGAATGATGTTTATGTGTTGATGCGCTTATTTGTATATGTCTATATGTTGTTATGATTATGTTATACATGTATCACACTGATTTGGATGATCTTGCAAATGAGGTAACCTCCAAAAATTATACTAAGGTACGTTGGTTTGTTATGATTTGGTTTATCTGACATATTATGCTTTATAGGAAAAATGTCAAAATGAATAGCAAGATGGTAGACTACAAGGAATCTCCCTATGAATCATATGAACAGTGTGGTGGGCACTCTTCTGATTTTGTGGACACATTGAGAATCTTGCAGGAAGTAATAAGGAGTTGTAAGGTATACAATTATAGGATCATACAGGCACAAGAGAAACAAGTGAAGGTTAATTCCATACTTCTTCAGATTTTATCAGAATTGCAGCAAAAAGGGCCACTTGGGATCAATCAAGGAAAGAAGGACATGACTAATGGAGCTTATAGCAGTAAGTCTCCTGGTATACATAGGTCAGATAGAGCTGACACGGTGAGAGATAGAAATTTGTTGGATACTCTGAATAGGAGAGGTGATGGATACAGGTATTATTTTAGTTCTAGTTTTGGCAAGCATCATGATCGTCATCTCTATCATCCTTATAGGAGAAGTGATAGGGATACTTTCCAGATGAATTTAATACATAAAAGCCACCTAATTTTGATGGAGATGTGAAGAAGTCGGAAGATGCAGAGGCTTGCATACTTGGAATGAACAAATTCTTTGAATTGCATGAGTACACGGATAACATAATAGCCAAAGTAGCTATCTTCATCTTGCAAGGTAAAGAAAACATTTGGTGGGAAGATGTGAAGTGGGTCAGAGACATTAGGACAGATGACTTGAGTTGGCATGAGTTCAAGAGGCTTTTCAGGAATAAATACTTGTCAGAAAGGCACTATGACAGTAAGGCCAAAAAATTCTATGAGCTAAATATGGGATCAATGACATACAAAGAGTACATGACTAAGTTTTTGGAGCTATTGAGGTATGTACCATATCTTAAAGATGAGAAGGCTAAATTTCATCGATTTTTTAGTGGATTTCCATTAGCATTTAGAGATCAAATTGAGTATGATGAGCCTCGATCTTGAGGAAGTTATTGGGAAATTAAAGCATTGCTATGAATAGTCAAAGCATAAGAATGAATCTTAGCAAGGCTGGAACGGAAAAGACAAAGGTAAAAGTAAATGGAAGCCAAAAAGAACAAGGCCTCAGAATGCAGATGAGAAAGAAAATGTGGCACCACAAAAGAGGTTCAATCTAGCCACATAGGGACATGGGTCGCAACAGTAGCATAGAGGTGATGGCACTGGTTATTTGGAGTGTTGGACATGTAGTAAGGAGCATATTAAGAGAGATTTCCACAAAATCTAGGTGATATGCCTCAGATATATAGTTCGCATGAGGCACAAACTATTCGGGATGTTGGTCAGATTGTTTCTCATATTTATGCATCATTGGATAAAAAAAAGGCAAACCATCAGGAATCTATCATTGTGATCAAGTTGTTTCTATTTTGATTGACGCTGGATCTAATTATAGCCATTTTACTCCTTACTTGGTGGATAAGTGTGGTTTGAGTAAGGAATTGCATGAAAAATCTTGGTTAGTGTAGTTGTATTCACGTACAAAGAAGCGAGTTCATCATTGGGTAAGAGCTTAGGCATTTGATTTAAATGGTATGCCTACCACAACACATTTGAATGTATTACCATTTGGATCATATAGTATATTGTTGGGCATGGATTGGTTGCATCTTCATAGAACCAAGGTAGACTGTTGTGACAAGCCATTGAGTGTGTTGTTGAAAATGGAGAATCAAGAGTCTTACAGGGTAAGAAGAAAGCCACATTAGTTAGCATGGTGACAACTATGTACGCAAAGCATAGTCATAGGAAAGGGTGTATGTTATTTGTAGTGCACATTTCTAGTGACAAGGTTAAGGAGGTTGAGGATGCAGATGTGTTGAGTAGGTACCTAGTTTTGGAGTGGTTTCAGGATGTATTTCCTAAGGACATTTCAGAGTTTCCACCTCACAAGGAAGTATACTTTTCTATTGATTTAGTGTCAGGGGAAACTCCAAAATCAAGAGCACCTTACAAGATGAGTACACCTAATTTGGTAGAGTTAAAGTTGTAGTTGAAGGAATTATTGGACAAGGGATACATTAGGCCAAGTGCATCAACATGGGGTGCACCAGTATCATTTGTGAAGAAGAAAGATGGAACTCTTAGATTATGCATTGACTATAGGCAGTTAAACAAAGTGACTATCAAGAAAAGGTACCCATTACTGAGGATTGATGATTTGTTCAAGCAGTTGAAAGGAGAATCAATGTTCTCTAAGATCAACTTGGGATTCGGATACCATCAAGTACACATCAAAGAGAACATTTACAAGGCAAGTTTCCGAACTAGGTATGGGCATTATGAGTTTGTTGTAATTCCATTTGGCTTAACTAATGCTCCAACTACATTTATGTGCCTAATGAATAGTGCATTGCATTCATATTTGGATAAGTTTGTTACGGTGTTCATTGAAGACATATTGATATATTCGAAAAATGAGGAAGAGCATGCCAAACATTTAGTAGCAGTGTTGAGGTTGTTGAAGGAGCATCAGTTGTATTCTAAGCTCAACAAGTGTAGTTTTTACAGACTGAGGTACATTACTTGGGGGATGTTTTCTCTAAGGAGGGCATTGCAGTAGATCCATAGAAGATAAGGACCATCATGGAGTGGGTAGGTCCTAAGAGTGTGGATGAGGTGAGATCTTTCATGGGGTTGGCAGGCTACTACAAGAGGTTCATCAACAACTTATCACATATTTATTATCCTATAACATCATTGTAGAGGAAAGGTAAGGAGTTTGAATGGGTAGAGTATGAGGCTAGCTTTGAGCAGCGTAAGGAGTTGTTGAAACATGCACCAGTGCTACAGATTGTAGATATGGACAAAGAGTTTGTAGTATGCACAGATGCTTGTGAGAGAGGACTTGGTGGGGTCCTTATGAAGGATGGATAGGTGGTATGCTATGAGTAATGAAAACTAAATGAACATGAGTAGAACTACTTGACACATGCATTGAAGATGTGGAGGCACTATCTTCTTGGCAGGAGGTTTTTATTGACAAGTGATCATATTGGGTTGAGGTATTTGTTTGACTAGCCTAATTTGAACGCCAAGAAGGCTAGGTGGTTGGCCATGACCAGTGATTTTGATTTCGAGATCAGGTACATCAAAGGAAAGGAGAATAGGGTGGTAGATGCTCTCAGCAGGTGGGTACAGGTAAATCACTTAGTAACTATGAGCTCCTATGGGACAGACTTACATGATAGGATCTTGCAGGTAGGTCAGTAGGATGTCAGGTATATGGAGATTGTGCATAGGTTGTAGTAGAGTACTGGTACATGTAAAGGTGGTAGTATAGGTACATGTACAGGTGAAAGTATAGGAACATGTATAGGTGCATTGGATGTGGATTATTGTCTTATAGTGGATGGATTGGTTAGATTCAGAGACAAGATATATGTGCTAGATAGTAGTGAGCTCAAGAAGGTGATCTTGAGAGAGTTTCAAGGAAAACCTTATTCAGGTCTCCCAGGTTATCAGAAGACTGACAGTAGTGAAGAGATTTTATTATTGGTTGAACCTGAAGAGGGATGTAGTAGAGTTTGTGGATAGGTGTTTTGATTGTCAGCATGTGAAGGGAGAGTGTAAGAATCCATGTGGACTACTACGATTGATTGCGATTCTAGAATGGAAATGGGAGGTCATTTCCATGGAAGTCATCACAGGTTTTCCGAGGACAGTGAGACAACATGATTCCATCATGGTTGTTGTGGACAGGTTGAAAAAGGTTTCACACTTCGTTCCAGTGAAATCTACATTCTTAGCTAGCGATGTACCATAGGTATTTATCATAGATGTGGTCATATTGCATCGTGTTCCAAGGAATATTGTGTTGGACAGGGATGCAAAGTCCACTTCCAAGTTTTGGAGGGATTTGTTTGTAGGTTCAGGCACGAAGTTGTCCTTCAGTACAACTTATCATCCACAGACAGATGGACAAATAGAGAGGGTCAACGAGATATTGGAGGACATGTTGAGGATGTATGTGATGCATCAGCAGTAGAATTCGAAGGATTATCTTCCCTTGGTTGATTTTTCATACAACAATGGTTATCAGGGGTCATTAAGGATGATTCCTTTCGAGGCATTGTATGGATGTAGTTGTAATGCTCCCATCAGCTGGAGTGATCCAATGAATAGGGTACTTATTGGACCAGATATGTTGGAAGACATGGAACAGGAAATGCAAGTGATCAAGAAAAATATAAAGGCAATAAATGATCAGAATAAAAACTATGCAAATAAGAATAGGTTGTTCAAGGAGTTCCAGGTTGGGGAACAGGTGTACTTGTGCATCAAACCAAGGAAGAGTTCCTTGCAGATTAGATTATGTGCCAAGTTGGCACCATAGTTTTGTGGACCCTTTAGTATTGTTGGCAGGATTGGGCCAGTTTCCTATCGACTTTCACTGCCTCCAATAGTGAAATTCCATGTTATGAAACTAGCTCACAAAAAGATAGAAAATGTAGTTGAACGCCTTAGAATTCAGCATCTTCAAGGGGGAAACCTACTTTACATTACACAAATGAACAATTCTTGGATGATACAAATGATAAAACCTCCTTTCTATATATAGGAGTCTAAGGGGTCACAATATAACCAAGCTGACCTAACAATAATAATATAAAGGAACAAAAATAACAATAGAGGGATTCTATGAGGCACAGTAATAATAATATGGGGACAATAGGGCCACAACAATATTAATAAGGGATACAACTACAATAGTAATTGGGGCATCACTAGTATTATAGGGACCTAACATGCCCATCTACTTCAAAAAAGTGTTGTCCTCAACACTTGGGTAGTTCTGGATGCTTCTGTATAAAATTCTAATCCTCCCATGTGGAATATTCGGCGGATAAGTTCTTCCACTTGATGAGATACTCTGAAATGGATCAATTTCGTAGCTGTCGAGTTCTTATTTCCATGACTGCTTCCGGTTCCAATATAATTTTTCCTTCCTTGTCAAGTTCTGGAAATATTGTTTGAACTGGGAGCTTGTCGCCTATAACCTTCTTTAAACATGAAACATGGAAAACTGGGTGCACTCGAGAGGCTGCAGGAAGCTCCAATTTGTATGCCATAGTACCAATCTTTTGCAACACCTTGTATGAACCATAATACTTTGGTGACAATTTATTATCCTTCTTAGCTTGCTTGAGGGACATTTGTTTATATGGTTGTAGCCGTAGGAATACCGAGTCACCTACATCAAAGCTTCTTTCGCTGTGATGTTGATTTGCTTGTTGTTTCATTCTATTCTGCGCCAACATGAGGTTATCCTTTAAGAGTTGGAGAACTTGTTGTTGATGCTCGATGTGATGTTCCATTGCTTGAACCTTAGAATTTTCTAAAAATATGAGGTGATGGAGGTGGCTGATATCCATAAAGTTACCATAAATGTGGTCATTTTGTTGCATAGTATGGAGGAACTGTTTAAACCGACATTTGTCAGCTTAGAGGCAACTATTTGACCCCATTGTGTCTGGTTTATTTAGATACAGAAGCAATGAAGATATCCTCCAACATTTGTTTACTATCTTAGTTTTCCCATTAGATTGAGGATGATAAGATGAGCTATGAGCTAACTGAGTACCAAGACAAGAAAATAATTTTTTCAAAAAATTTCCAGTAAAAATAGGATCTCTGTCACTTACAATAATCTTTGGGTTTCCATGTGACTTTTGAATTGTTTCCATAAATTCCATAGAAATTGCACTAGCTTTAAATGAATATGATAATGCGCAAAAGTGTGCATACTTGGTAAGTCTGTCAACTACCACCATGATGAGACTCTTTCCCTCAAACTTGGGTAAACCTGTGATAAAATCCATTGAAACCTCCTCCCAGCATTGGCTTGGAATAGATAAAGGTTGTAATAGATCTGGTGTCTTAATTGTTTCAGCTTTATTTTTTTGGCATACCAAACATTCAGCCACAAATTTTTGAATATATGATTTAAGGCCATCCCAAAAAAATTCCTTCTTAACCCTGTGGTAAGTTTTTAAAAATCCTGAGTGCCCTCCTAAGGGAGAAGTGTGCAATCCCAAAAGAATCTTTTGTTTGAGTTGGGAATTCTTACAGAGGTATAAGAGATCTTTGTACCATAACGAATCATTTTTCCAGCTAAATGTATTAGATGTAATGGAATCTTGTTGTAACTTTCGAATAAGTTCCCACACTTCTTCGTCATTCTTCGATTCCTCCCTTGCTTTGTTTATCCAATCTGGTTGGATAATAGAAATGGCACACAACAATGCTTCCACATCCTCATCCT